>ML312084.1:0-72618 GCA_005239505.1 Nicotiana paniculata | reverse complement strand
GAAAAAATCTTATATTCTAAGAATGTGAATATTTTTGTTGTTTTTAATTTTCTTAAATAGAATCTATTAAGAGTAAGATAAAAATTTAACATATTAAGATTAGATATAACCTTAATATTTATAGCAAAAAATAGTATAGAATTTGGGTGTGGTCAAAAAATAGTTGTTCACAGTCGCCAGACCATTCCGGTGATTGAAGGTGGAAGAAGGCTGAGTAGAGAAACCTACCACCACATTGAGCGGGTCAATGTAGTGGATAAAGATAAATGGTGGTACAGTAATATCGAAAGCATACTGAACTGGAGTGGATACGAGCCTGGCAGAGGACTCGGGAAAAATCTTCAGGGGATTTCCAAACCAATACAGTTGAAGCACTATGGCACCACTTTTGGGATGGGATACAAATACACTTGGCAGGAGTACGAAGACTGGTCGCCACCATGGCGCAGTCCCTACTATTCATTAGAACAATATATACCACATTTGGAGCAGACTTTCCGGCATGTTGATATCATATGGGGGTCAGAAGAAGAAGAAACTCTAGCACCTTTGAAGGATCTATTCTTGGAAGATGGTGATGTGGACTGTTGTGTTATTGTTGAGGAGGAGAAGAAGGAAGGCCCTACCATCCAAGTTGTGAGTAAGGGATCATTCCTCAGGAATTGGACTGTCAAAACATCCAGGGCCCGACGAGTCCCGGGGTAGCAAGGGTGAACAAGCATTGTTTATTTCATTTTGCTAATGATTTCCTTTTCCGCATTTCCATTTTTTGCATTTTCCAATAAAATCTCCAATTTTCCAAAACATTCAAAAATCACTTTCATGTTTCAACGAATCTGTATTTATTTATTATCATTTTCTCTCATTATTTTATCTTACAGCATTACTATTTCCTATCTTGATGAACCAATGACTGTGACATGCAATGAGACAACGTAACAAAGGACAGTGATACAGAAGAATAAGATACCTTACCCGATGAAATTATTAGAGAAGTTGAGGATTTTGAAAATAGATCTAAGTCCAATCTGGACGAAACCGAGATAGTCAACCTGGGAGATTCAGAAACTGTCAAGGAAACTCGTATCAGCATTCATCTATCGCCATAAGAGAAAGTGGAATACACACAACTCTTGAAAGAATATGAAGACATATTTGCATGGCCATACGATGACATGACTGGTCTAAGTACATCCATTGCGGTTCACAAGTTACCAACAAATCCAATGTGCCCGCCGGTAAAGTAGAAGCTCAGAAAATTCAAGCATGATATGAGTCTGAAAATCAAAGAGGAAGTTAACAAGGAAATCAACACCAAGGTTCTCAGGGTAGTTGAATATCCGACATGGTTAGCCAACATCGTTCCAGTACCCAAGAAAGATGGAAAGGTCAGGTTTTGTGTCGACTACCAGGATCTCAACCGGGCCAGTCTGAAGGATGATTTTCCTCTCCCGAACATACACATCTTGATTGAAAATTGTGCAAAGCATGAACTTCAATCGTTCGTGGATTGTTTTGCTGGTTACCACCAGATTTGGATGGACGAGGAAGACGCTGAGAAAATGACTTTCATTACGCCGTGGGGATTTACTGTTATAAGATGATGTCGTTCGGCCTAAAGAATGTTGGGGCCACCTATATGAGAGCTATGACCACTATCTTCCACGATATGATACATAAAGAAATTGAGGTGTATGTGGATGACGTCATCATCAAGTCAAAGAGATCCACCGACCATACATAAGATTTGAGAAAATTCTTTGACAGGCTGCGAACATACAACTTGAAATTAAACCCCGCGAAGTGTGCGTTTGGGGTTCCTGCTGGGAAATTGCTTGGGTTCATCGTCAGCCGCCGAGGAATAGAACTGGATCCATCAAAGGTCAAATCCATCCAAGAATTACCACCGCCAAAGAACAAGAAATATGTGATGAGTTTCCTGGGACGCCTTAACTACATCAGCCGATTCATAGCCCAGTCCACAATTATATGTGAACCAATCTTCAAAATGCGGAAGAAATATGTTGCGACCGAATGGACCGATGATTGTCAGAAAGCTTTCGATAGAATCAAGGAATATTTGTCAACATCACCAGTCTTGGCCCCACTAGATCCAGGTAGACCCTTGCTACTCTACCTTGCGGTATTAGATGGAGCTTTTGGCTGCGTTCTGGGGAAGCCCCACGAGACATGAAGAAAGGAACATGCTATTTATTATCTGAGTAAGAAGTTCACTCCACATGAGGCACGGTATTCTCTACTGCAACGTACCTGCTGTGCTCTGACCTGGGTAGCCCAGAAGCTAAGGCATTACTTATGTGCCTACACAACGTATCTCATATCAAGGATGGATCCCTTGAAATATATCTTTCAGAAGCCCATGCTCACTGGCAAACTGGCCAAATGGGAAATCCTGCTGAGTGAGTTCGACATTGTCTATATGACTCAGAAAGCGGTCAAAGGGCAAGCACTGGAAGATCATCTTGCCGAGAACCCCGTGGGAGGAGAATACGAACCCTTGAAAACATATTTTCCCGATGAAGAGGTGTCATTCATAGGGGAGTACATTGCAGAATCCTATGATGGGTGGAGAATGTTCTTCGACGGAGCAGCCAATTTCAAAAGAGTCGGCATTGGAGTTGTCCTGTATCGAAAATAGGTCAACACTACCCGGTATCTGCCAAACTCAGATTTCCCTGCACCAACAATATGGCAGAATATGAGGCCTGAATCTTAGGGCTCAATATGGCCATTGACATGAGTATCCAGGAGTTGCTAGTAATTGGTGACTCAGATCTGCTAATACACCAAGTACAAGGAGAACGGGCTACCAAGAATTCCAAGATATTTCCATATCTGCACCATGTGCAAGAATTGAGGAAAAGGTTCACAAAGACAGAATTTCGGCACGTCCCCAGAGTTCAAAATGAGTTTGCCGATAGGCCACTCTATCATCCATGATACAACACCCAGATAAGAACTTCATTTATCCTATTCCAGTGAATATCCATAAACAGCCGGCATAGTGTGCCCATATTGAAGAAGAAGCAGAGACCATGGTTCCACCACATCAGGGAATACTTGTCAAATGGAGAGTACCCAGAGCTTGCAAATCACACTCAGAAACGCACGCTCTAGAGATTGTCCAATAATTTCTTTCTCAGCGGAGGAAACTTATACAGAAGGACTCCTGACTTGGGATTATTAAGGTGTGTCGATGCAAAGGAAGCCTCCAGACTACTTGAAGAGATACATGCTGGGACATGTGGCCCACACATGAATGGTTTTGTCTTAGCAAAGAAAGCACTCAGAGCCGGTTACTTCCGGATGACCATAAAAACAGACTGCATCCAATATGTCCGAAAATGATATCAATGTCAGGTACATGTAGATATGATAAAGGTACCCCCAAATGAGCTCAATGCAACAAGCTCACCATGGCCATTCGTCGCCTGGGGAATAGACGTTATTGGACCAATCAAGCCCACAGCCTCAAACGGCCACATGTTCATCCTAGTAGCTATTGATTACTTCACCAAATGGGTCGAAGCGGCATCATACAAAGAAGTAACTAAGAAAGTCGTGGCAAACTTTGTCTGTGACCGTATCATCTGTCGGTTTGGGGTTCGGGAGTCAATCATTATCGACAACAGCTCCAATCTCAACAGTGATCTGATGAAAGCCATGTGCGAGACTTTCAAAATCAAGCACAAGAATTCCACAGCCTATATACCACAGATGAATCGAGCTGTGGAAACCACCAATAAGAACATCAAAAATATATTTAGAAAGATGATAGAAAATCACAAACAGTGGCATGAAAAATTATCATTCGCCTTACTGGGATACCGCACCACAGTTTGCACATCAACCGGGGAAACTCCTTATTTATTGGTTTATGGTACGGAAGCTGTTATTCCTGCCGAAGTAGAGATCCCTTCCTTAAGAATCATACAAGAAGTTGAGCTCAGCGACGCAGAATGGATAAAAGGCCGCTATGAACAGTTAGCCCTCATAGATGGGAAAATGATGGATGCAATGTGTCATGGTCAACTTTATCAGAATAGAATGTCCAGAGCCTTCAACAAGAGAGTCAAGCCAAGACAGTTCACACCGGGGCAGTTGGTGTTATAGAAGATTTTTCCACATCAAGACGAAGCCAAAGGGAAATTTTCTCCCAACTGGGAAGGTCCGTATATGGTTCACCGAGTATTGATAGGAAGAGCTCTCATACTTGCAGAAATGGACGGAGAAGTTTGGCCAAAGCCAATCAATTCAGATGCAGTCAAAAGATATTATGTGTAACTTCCTATGCTTTTCTTCAATAATGTAAATTGAACTACGCCTGACCAGATTCCCGTTTAAGAGGGGATATGCAGGCAGCCCTATGGGTTCGATCATAATTCAATAAAAATCTCATTTCCACCGTAATTGGAAACTGGGGAGGAATTTTGAGGAGGACCCTCAAAATTCCGAAGCAAGTTCAGCTGATCGCAACATGTACAACAGTCAGAATCATCAACCATCCAACTGGGGCAGAACTTTGAGGAGGACCCTCAAAATTCCGTAGCATGAGTGGTTGCAATGTCTTGAACCATGTCACAATCACCGGCTCATCTAAATTTCTTGAAATATATTTTTTACTATGTCTTTATAAAATCATGCACATTTTAAATATATAGCTCTGCTTAGCAAACGCTACCCCCATGACGCAAACAAAATCATCAGACCAAGCAGAGCGAAGCAAGTAAAGTCAGCGGAGACACGAATCAACCTCCCCCATCTACAGAAGTCACGATTTTTTCTTTGGATGCAGGAACAAAGAACGAACATGTTCAAAATCACAATCCTTGAAACCATCGCACTTGCCGACATTTTCTATCAGCATGAACAAACAATGCTCCGTAGTCACAATGCTCACAATAATCACAATATCAAAGCCTGATACCAACAAAGAAATTCTACTGTCATTTACTATTTAATCTTCTGCATACGGCTAAGTTCTGCCTTCATTTTGCATAAGGATAATATTTGCCTTCATTTGCATAAGGCTAGTCTTTGCCTTCATCTTGCATGGGACTAAGCTCTGTCCCGCATTCTGCATGAGGTTAAGCTCTAACTCCATTTGCATAAGGCTAATCTTTGTCTTCCTATCTGCATGAGGTTAAACTCTACCTCTATTTGCATAAAGCTAATCTCTGCCTTCCTATCTGCATGAGGTTAAGCTCTACCTCCATCTTGCATAAGGCTAATCTCTACCTTCATCCTGCATAAGGTTAATCTTTGTCTTCCACATCTCTGCATGAGACCAAGACCTGTCTCCATACTTGCATGAGGCTAAGCGCTGCCTCCAATTTGCTTTTCACCGAGACTAAGTGCTGTCTCTCGAGCATTATTCACTCCGCTTCTCTTTCAGGCTAAGCTTTTCCCTCCATTTTACAAGACTAAGCTCCACCTTGTGGAAGTCATATTACTGCATTTCATGGGCTGAAATATTGCCAACCTGTCCAAAGGAGTCATAGACTAACGACACCGTCCTCATAGACGGAAGACACCATGTCATGGTCTGAGGATCTCTCTCAACTTTGCATATCATTATTCAAAGGCGTCATAGTTCAGAGGCACCATCTTTATAGCCCGAGAACATCATTTCATGGCCTGCGAATCTCTCATCAAACAATTCATAGCCCAGGACATCATGGTCTAAGGACGTCATCCCTAACCTTCCGAAGACAACTTTCATAGTCCAAGGGAACCTGCATCATGTTTGAATTTATGCAATATATGCTTGTGGTATTCTTATTCGCAGATTACCCGGCAAGCGACGGCTACCACGCAGGAGCGATCCCGCTCTAGTTCTCCCAGTCATATCAAACCTAACCTCTTCCCTAGAACTGTTCATTCATCTAGCCCTGGATGTTGTGTCTGTTATTGTGATGACTTCACCAGTATATTTTTTCGATGGATCCGGAACTACGTGCAGACTGGTTCCTGTAAAACCAGGGATATGTAGGCAGCTCAGAAGCCAGGGTGCGGCCTAAATCTCTCTAACCATTTCGCTCGGTTAAATTGGCCATCATATCTTTAAAACTCTTCCATCCTTTCCGGGTAAATAGGGGCAGCTGCTGATACCCAATTTTTCCTAATAAATATTTCAAAATACATATATGTCCTCAAAATCATGCATTAGCATCAATTGGTATTTTTCCACAATTTTCTATATATTTTATTAATTTGCCAGTATTTTATTCCAATAAATAATTACAAAATTTCATCACAAATGATTTCAAAAAATATTATTTCTTGATTTAATTTATTGTTTATGGTCCTACTGAGGCCAAATTATTCCATAAATAGACAATTTGGAACCTTTTCGTTATAATTGCAATCACTTTGTAATTATAGCCCATGCATATAATTTTGTACTATTTTTACTAGAAATTAGTCCTTTATATTTTTAAATACCTAATAATCATTTTAAAAACTATTTCCATGCATAGAATTCATTTTTATAATTAGTAATTATTTTGTAAAATTATTTTAATTAAGTTATCTTGGTATTTAAAAAATAGCCCATTTTTAATTCAGTTATGGCCTATTTAAAACAACCCAAATCCCTTAATTAAACCAGCCCAAACCCCAGACCCAGTCTGTTAATCCTACCCGACCCAATCTGACTAAATCTTGGTCGTTGATCAATTTTGATCAACGACCCAGATCCGTTCTTACCTAATTTAACCTAAACGACCTACCCCCCAAACCCTCATTCTCTCATTTTCATTTCGCCGTCATCCCCTCCCAGTCTCTTCCAAACTCTCTCCACCGAAACCATAATCTCCTCTCACCGGCTGCTTGCTCGCCTATAACTATGGTGGTCTCACCACCATCCCAGCCTCTACGGCTCATTCCCACACTGGTTATTGCTGCCCTGAGGTCCTCAAAGGAACCAGAAGGCGGTTCATTCCCCCCCCCCCCCCATGGTTTTCATGTCATTCTCAGGTCGTCCATGGCCATCTGAGTAAGATCGCTTTATTTCCTTACTAGAACTATGGTTTCTAAGCCGGTCTTTTCTCGTCTCTAGGTTGTCTCTCTCCGAAACCCTAATTCTAGCTCTTGACTCCTTAGATCTGTAACAGATATGAGTTTATTCGAGTTATCTTTACTGTTTTCTTAAAGATTTTTCCATTTTTCTAAAGCATCTCTTCATCTTCAAACTAGGGTTTCTTAACCTCTTTTCAATAACGATTCTTCTTCCGATTTCATGCGTTATTTTGTGATTTTCACTATGTTAAAATGATTTATTTAAGTTTTTTCTTTATCTGATTTGTTATGTTGAAAACCCTTAGTTTCTTGGTCTAATCTTTGGGTTCTGAGTTTGTCTTTACTGTTCGTTATTTCAACTTGTTTGCATGTTTGATTCTCATGAATGTGCTTCGATTAATTTGAGTATTTTGTGATTTCTACCCTATTATATTTATTAGGTTTTCTGATTCTTGCTTCTTCTGCTTATATTACGTTTGTTCTACTAATTCCTCTAGTCATTACTGTTTTCTGGTTGAATCCTTGATTCTACGTGATTTGTACCACTGTGTCCATTAGGGTTTCTGATTTTTTCTTCTTCTTACCTACTATGTGTTTATTCCGTTTGTTCATAAAGTTTTGTGTTAACTCTCCCCTTAATCAACACTATTCCTATTTAACTTCCTAATTTTCTGTGATTAACACCTTTTACTAATATCCTGTGATGATGTCTTTACTGATTTCCAACCTGTAAACTATTTTCTTACCTTATTATGTGATTGATTATTATTAGTTGATTCTTACTGATTGTTTCCTTAATTAGACCTTTATGTACCTAGCTTAATTACTTGCACTGATTGAAATTATTTCCTTATTTATGCTCCAGTGATACATAATTCCTTTCCTTACTTGTTTCTTGTCTTTTAACGTTTGAAATGACTCCCTTAATTAAGGGAGTAGTTGGACTGATTGTTGCTCTAATTGGTTCTGAATTCCATAACTTACTGCCTGATTGTGTTTCTTACCTTATTTTACCTAGTTTCAAACTACTATATATACAGACTTACACTGAACTCAACACACACGAACACATTGGTTCGAAACGCTCTCTCTCATACTCAAAGATTTTCTGCTCTCTTTATTTCTTTGTTACTTACTTACTACTGTTCTGAATTAGCCGTCTGCAAGCCAAGGCTAATTATAGTGCTCTCTTATCCTTCACTTTGTGTTTACTATCCCCTTACTAGTATGTTCTGATTTCAATTCAAGTCCCAAAACCAACATGTTTCTGTTTCTATTTCAGTTTATCATGTTTATGATATGTTTCTATCTAAGGTTTTGTTGTTCAATATGTAATTGACATGTCTACATCATTGTTCATCTATCATATTACGTTATGCCCCACTCCCCTTTAGGATCAGTATGCTTATGAATATGTTACCCCTTGTAGTATGTCCCAATATGATCTGCTTTATCTCATGTTTACCTATTTTCTAGCATGAACCTTTCTTTGCAAAGCAATTTGTATCCTAAGTTGTCTGAATCTGTGTTGATTCTGAAATTCATGTGTGTTGATACCATTAGCTACCCCCTAATCCCCATAAACACCCTACAAAAACTTCTATGATCCTGTATACTATGTGCTCTATGTGTCCCCAATTCTCATCACCCCTGTATGAAGGACTGTTATTTGAATGTGCTGAATCTGTTTGTGTTGTGATTAGTCTACTGTTTGTTAATTGTCCTACTCTTTCAATAAACTGTTTTTTACTAAACGACTCTCCTATTTTATAAAATTGTTTCAACTAAGTCTTTTCCAAATGTTTCCTTTCCTATTAAAACCTTTTTAAAAACTATGTCAAGCACTCTCACTCTACTCTTAGGTCCTTAGGTTCTGCCCCTCCAGTGTATGACTGCCTTGGGATTCCTGTGAGATCCCTCTGAACTCTGGTGCACTGGGGCTGGCCGTTCCATACTGCACTTAACTTCTCGGGATCCCTTGAGGTCCTTAGGGAACTCTGACACACCCGGATATAAGAAAGGGTATGAAACGTTTGAGCACTTGAGGTTCTGGGAATCATGGCCTTTTTTTCAGGCTCCCTATATCTTAACTTCTTCTTTTCCTTTATCTATTTATGTAATTACTCAGCTGGTCTATAATAATTATTTGCAAACAGATATTGGGGATGGCTAGTGAAAAAGGGGAGGGTAGCTATACATGTTATCAATATCAAGGGGTAGAAACCATGCCTTACATTTACATTTCCTATATGTATATTAGAATCCATGTTTAGGACCAATACATTCTAAGCATGTCATGTATTAGATATCATATTTTAGTTTTACTGCTTCAACATCTCATTTGACCCTATTTATCACTTAGAAATCCTGCTTCTAGGCTAAATAATATCATCAACATAAAATATTGCTCCTGCCCATCCTGAAATTATGTTGTACTTCGTGTGCATTTGGAAATCATGCTTTAGGAATTCTGCAACCATTTTGCATCTCTATGTGCATAGTAGATACCATGCTTTAGGATCTCGCCCACCCACACTTTGTTAAACTACTGATGCATGAAAAAGGACATAAGACGGTCTCATATTTGATCACCCTGTTTTAAATAAACTGGCGATAATCCCTGTATTTTGCAACACCTAGAACAATATGCTTTTAGGTAAAACAACTTCTAAACTGTTTTTTTAAAAACAATATGGTAATTATTATGCACAATCACATGCCTAGGCAAGCCTTAGGTAATTAATCTCTTTAAAAAACTGGAAGACTGTTGCTTTATGTTTACTGCCTAATGGCTAACATGTTTTAAAATCAGTAAATTGATTAGGTCCTTGCTATTGAATTTATAAACAAGTTGCATACTTCTGTGCATTGATATTTACTTAGATATCCTGTCTTAGGATTCTGTCTAATAAAACTACCCTTGTTTTTGTTTGAGACGTGCTACTTATGTGCATTATCTGGGGAGGTAAATCTGAGCCTCTTAACTGCTTTTTCCTGTTCTATCTGTTCAAATCCTATCTGTTCTTGCATGTCGCCTAGTATTTTCTCCTTTCAACCTTAGGGGTCTGTCTAGAACTGCCTATAGATAGAGGTCCTAAATCCCTCCAGGGCCATTAAGAAGGGACGGGTAATAGCACGCATAGAGATAGTTAAAAAACACTCGCTTTAATAACTGCTATGGGGTGGGGAAGGGTAGATATGGATATGAAGACTGGTGCGCTAATGCAACGTGTAGCCCCTCTTCTGAGTAGTGTTACCGGGCATTGTACCGATGTGATTCTATATGATAAACAACCTAGGACCCCCTCCCTCCCCATCCCTTACATATGTGTGTTTAGATCATAAATCTTTCAAGACTTGACTTGTGTGCTTGGACTGTAAATCTTTCAAAACCTTATATATGTGCTTAGACTGTGAATCTTCCCAAAATCTTTATTTGTTTACCTATATGTTTTGTTTGCTTATGTGCTACCTGTTTTAAAAAATTCACAAAGCTTGTTTGGCCGTGAACCACAATTGTGGACTTTAAGGGGATCCTAACACCTTCCCCTTGAAGTAATTTCAAGCCTTACCCTATTTGTGGTTATCTAATCTGTGTTTATGAATGACCCTTAATAGGTGCCCTAACGCACCTTAAAATCCTTAGGTGGCGGCTCTTCAATTCCTTATCCGTTTCCCAAAAGGAAACGAGTTATCCCAATAATGTCGAATACCCTGACCGACCTGAAGAGGTGAGGAAAGAGGGGGGCGCGACAAACCTAAGGCATGGTTTCTACCCATTGATGTTGATAACAGACATTGCTACCCTCCCCTTTTCACTATCAATCCCAGTATTCGCGTACAACCATTATGACAAACCAATATGAATGAATTACATAAGTAGAAAAATAAGAAGTTACACTATAGGGAGCCTGAAGACAGGCCCAGATTCTCAGAACATCAAATTCCCAAACATTTCATAGCCTTTCTCATATCCGGGTGTGTCAGAGTTCCCTAAGGACCTCAAGGGATCCCGGGCAGTGCTCACACCCAGATTTCACAACCATAATTAAGTAAGTGCAGTGTGGAAGAGCCAGCTCTAATGCATCAGAGTTCAGAGAGATCTCATAGGGATCCCTAAGCAGTCACACATTAGAGGGGCAGAACTTAAAGACCTAAGAGTAGATTGAGAGTGCTTGATATAGTTTTGAAAAGGTTTTAGTAAGAAAACATTGTTAAAAGAGACTTGCTTGAAACAATTTTGTGAAATAAAAGAGGGGGTCATTCAGTAAAACAACTTTTGAAAAGAGAGAGTTATATATGTAAACAACATCAGATCAAACATAGAGCCTAAACCAAACTCAGCAATACTTAACGAACACAGAACCAAAACAGGAAGAACAAACCTACATACAGGTAGTACACACATAGTTACAGGAGCATGAAAATTCTTATAGGGGTTTAAGGAATCAACATA
Organism: Nicotiana paniculata; assembly: GCA_005239505.1. Classification (NCBI taxonomy): domain Eukaryota; kingdom Viridiplantae; phylum Streptophyta; class Magnoliopsida; order Solanales; family Solanaceae; genus Nicotiana; species Nicotiana paniculata. Next base: position 61,121 of record ML312084.1, on the reverse strand, counting down.
TTATGAATCTCAGAACCAACACATGATCAAACAACTTAGGATAGCCAACTGCTTTGCACAAAAAGGTTCATGATAGAAATCAGGGTAAACATAAGTAAGGCAGAGTCAAATTAAGGTATACTACAAAGGGGGTTCATAACCAGGCTGATCCTAAGGGGTTGGACATATTCAGAAGCATGTTGATAAAGCAGTAAAGTAGACATATTAGTTGCAGGTTGAACAACAAAACCACAGATAGAAACATATTAGAAACATGATAAACTGAAGCAGTAAAAGAAGCATATTGGTTTGGGACTTGAATTGAAATCAGAACATACGAGTAAAGAAGACAGTAAACACAAAAGTGATGGGACAAGAGAGCACAATAGTTAGCCTTGGCTTGCAGTCGGCTAACTCATAATAATAGTAAGTAACACAAAAAGAGAGAAGAAAGTTTTGAGTGAGAGAGAGAGAGAGAGAGAGATTGCTTTTTGAACCAATGTGCTCGTGTGTTCTGAGTTAATGAAAGAGAAATGTATATATAGTTTGAAACTAGGTAGAGAATAAGGTAAAAATCAAAGTCATGCAGTGATTGGGGAACCATAATCAATCAGCATAAAATCAAAATAAGTACTCCCTTTAATTAAGGAGTTAACTTCAAACGGTAATAGACATGTAATAAATAAGGAAAGATACCATATGTGACTGGAATATAACACATAAGGAAACAATATCAGCACATAGAAGTATAAGACTTGTAATAGAGGCTAGGTTCAGAAAATCTATTTAAGGAAAGTATTTAAAAAAATCGATTGACAGCATAATCACCCATAAAATAAGGCAAGAAATATTTTAGAGCTCGAAATCAGTAAAAAAATATCATCACAAGAAATCAGTAAAAGGTGTTAATCACAAAAAAAATGGGGATACAAATAGGAACAATACTGATTAAGGAGAGAATTAACACAAAATTTCTATGAACAAGCAGAATAAACACATAATAGGCAAGAAGAAGTAAAATAAAAAACATAGTAAAGTAAGAATCACATAGAATCAGGGATTCAATTAGAGAAGATAGAACTGATTAGAGGAATTAACAGAATAAACATAATATAAGCGGAAGAAGCAAGAGTCAGAAATCCGACTGAACATAATAGGGTAAAATCACAGAAACTCAGAGTGTTCATGAGAAACAAGCACACATACAAATCAAATCATCAGAGACAGACTCCGAACCCAGGATTAAGACCAGGAGACTTAGGGTTTTAACATAATAAATCAGGTAAAAGGGGAAAAATATGAATAAACGTTTAAAACATAGTAAAAACATAGAATAATACGGAAAATCAGGGAAAAGTCATTTTGAAAAGGGGTTAAGAAACCCTAACTTTGAAGACGAAGAGGCATTATTGAAAAATCGGAGAGATCTTTAAGGAAAACAGTAAAATAACTCAGAATATACTCAGATCTATTGCAGATTTGAAGAGTCAAGAGATGAGTTAAGGTTTCAGAGAAAGATAACCTAGAGGTAGAGAGAACTAGGCTTAGAAACCATAGGTTTTAGACGGAGATAGAAAGGTCTTACTCGGACGGCAAAGGGTGGGCTGAGAACGGGCATGAAAAGGCCATGGGTGTGAGTTGAACCGCCTCTGGTTCTATTGAGGACCTTAGCGTAGCAATAATCCGGCGTGTGAGGGAGCCATGGAGGCTAGGGATGGTGGTGGAACCACTATTGTTTCACGGCGAGCCAACGCCCGGCGAGTATGAGCAAGGTTTAGCAGAGAGAGCTTGAGAGAGATGAGAGGGATGTAACGGCGGAGTGAAAGAGAGAATGAGGGAAATGGGGGGAGGGGCTAGGTCTTTAGGGTTAACTAAGGTATGAATGAATCTGGTTCGTTGATCAGAAATGATCAACGGTCCAGATTAAATGGGAATTTTGGTCGGGTAAGATAGTGGATTCTTCCTGGGGTATTTGGGCTAATTTAATTGTGTTTGGGGCTAGTTTAATTCAGGCTAGAATTAAAATGAAAGTGACTATTTGTTAAATACCCAATTTGAATTAATTATAATAATTTGTAAACTAGCTAATAATTATAAAAAATGAATTTTATGCACAGAAAATAATGTAAAATAATTATTTAATATTTAAAAATACAAATGACTAATTTCTTGTCAAAAATAGTATAAAATTATATACTTGGGCTATAATTGCAAAGTTATTGCAATTATAGCCAAAAGATGTCATTTTGGCTAATTATGAAATAATTTGGTTTAAATAGGTCCATAAACAATAAATTAAATCAAAAAATGCTTTTGAAATTATTTGTGATGCAATTTTGTAATTATTTATTGGAAATGAAATGCTAGATAAATTAGACAAAATATAGGAAAATAATGGAAAAATACCAATTGTTGTTAATGCATGACTTTGAACATACGTATGCAATTAAAAAAATATTTTTGGGAAAAATTAGGTATCAATAGCTGCCCCTCTTTACCCGAAAAGGATGAAAGAGTTGTCGGGTCAAGATAGATGGCCAATTTTGACCGAGCGAAACGGTTAGAGAGGTTTAGGTCGTGCTCCGGCTTCTGAGCTGCCTACATATCCTTGGTTTTACAGGAATTAGGCCGTATGTAGTTCCGGATTCATCAGCGAAGTATACCGATGAAATTATCACAAGAACGGATGCAACATCTAGGTCTGGGCGAATGAACGGATTGCGGGATATCGGGTTTGATGCGATTGGGAGAACTGCAACGGGATTGCTCCTGCTGGGATAGTCGTTGCTTGCCGGGTTACCTGCAAATAAAAGCAATACAAGCGTATATTGTGCATAAATTTAGATATGATGCAGGTTCCCGTTGGACTATGAAAGTTGTCTTTGAATGGTTAGGGATGACGTCCTTAGACCATGATGTCATGGGCCATGAATGTCTTGATGAGAGATTTGTAGGCCATGAAATGATGTTCTCGGGCCATGCAGATGGTGCTTCCGAACTATGATGCCTTTGAATAATGATATGCAAATTGAGAGAGATCCTCAGGCCATGACATAGTGTCTTCCGGCTATGAGGATGATGTCGTTAGACTATGATGCCTTTGAATAATGATATGCAAATTGAGAGAGATCCTCAGGCCATGACATAGTGTCTTCCGGCTATGAGGATGATGTCGTTAGACTATGATGCCTTTGGACAGGTTGGCGTTATTTCAGCCCATGATATGCAATAATATAATGCTGACAAGACAAAGCTTAGTCTTGCGAATTGAAGGGCAGATCTTAGCCCGAAAGAGAAGCGAAGTAGATAATGCTTGAGAGAAAGCGCTTAGTCTCGGTGAAAAAGTAAATTGGAGGAGGAGCTTAGCCTCATGTAGATAGGAAGGCAGGGGATTGGCCTTATGGAAATGGAAGGCATAAGATTAGACTTATGCAAATGGAAGGCAGGGGATTAGCCTTATGCAAATGGAAGGCAGAAGATTAGCTTTATGCATATAGGAAGGCAGATATTAGCCTTATGCAAAATGGAAGGCAGAGATTAGCCTTATGCAAAATGAAAGACAGAGAATAGCCTTTTGCAAGGGAAGGCAGGGGATTCGCCTTATGCAAATGGAAGGCAGAAGATTAGCCTTATGCAGATAGGAAGGCAGAGATTAGCCTTATGCAAAGGAAGGCAGAAGATTAGCCTTATGCAAATGAAGGCAGAGATTAGCCTTATGCAAGCGGAAGGCAGATGATTAGCCTTATGCAAATGGAGGTAGAGCTTAACGTCATGCAAATGTGGGATAGAGCTTATGCAAGATGAAGGCAGGACTTGGCCCTACGCAAAAGAACAAATAGAGAATGCTAGTAGCATTTCTTAGTGGTAATAGGTTGTGGTATTGTGATTGTTGTGAGAACTGTGACTATAGAGCATGTTCGTTCTTTTGTGCTGATAGTAAACCTTGCATTTGCGACTGTGTTGAAGTTTGGTGACTTCGAAACTTGTTTGTTCTTTATTCCTGCATCCAAAGAAAAATCGTGAGTTCTGTAGATGGGGAAGGTTGGTTCGTATCCCCGCTGGCTTTGTTTGCTTCGTTCTGCTTGGTCTGATGATCCTATTTATGCCATCAGGGTAGCGTTTGCTAAACAGAGCTATATTTTGAAAACGTGCATAATTTTATAAAGACATAATAAAAATATAATTTGAGAAATTTAGATGAACCGACGACCGTGACATGGTTCAAGACATTGCAACCACTCATGCTACGAAATTTTGAGGGTCCTCCTAAAAATTCTACCCCAGTTAGATGGTTGAGGATTCTGACCGTTGTACATGCTGCGATCGACTGAACTTGCTTCGGAATTTTGAGGGTCCTTCTCAAAATTTTGCCCCAGTTTCCAATTGCGGGGGGAAATGAGATTTTTATTGAATTATGACCGAACCCATAGGGCTGCCTACATATCCCCTCATAAACGGGAATCAGGTCGGGCGTAGTTCAGTTTACATCATAAAGAATTACACATAGTAGCGTTTGACTGCATCTGAATTGATTGGCTTTGTCCAAATTTCTCCATCCATTTCTGCAAGTATAAGAGCTCCTCCTGTCAATACTTTGTGAACCCTGTATGGACCTTGCCAGTTTGGAGAGAATGTCCCTTTGGCTTCATTGATGTGGAAAGATCTTTTTTAACACCAGCTGCCTCGGTGTGAACTGTCTTGGCTTTACTCTTTTGTTGAAAACTCTTGTCATTCTACTCTGATAAAGTTGTCTGTGACATATTGCATTCATTATTTTCCCATCTATGAGGGCCAACTACTCGTACCGGCCTTTATCCATTATGCATCGCTGAGCTCAGCTTCTTGTATGATTCTTAAGGAAGGGATCTCCACTTCGGCAGGAATAACAGCTACCGTACCATAAACCAGTAAATAAGGAGTTGCGCCAGTTGATGTGCGGACTGTGGTGCGATATCCCAATAAGGCGAATGATAACTTTTCATGCCACTGTTTGTGCTTTTCTATCGTCTTTCTTAATATCTTTTTGATGTTCTTGTTGGCGGCTTCCACATCTCCATTCATCTGTGGTCTATAGGTTGTGGAATTCTGGTGCTTGATTTTGAAAGTCTTGCACATGGCTTTCATTAGATCACTGTTGAGATTGGAGCCGTTGTCGGTGATAATTGACTTTGTAACCCCGAACCGACAAATGATACGGTTGCGTTCTTATTCACTGCTTTGTAGGATGCCGTTTTGACCCATTTGGTGATATAATTAATAGCTACTAAGATGAATCTATGTCCATTCGAGGCGGTAGTCTTTATCGGTCCAATGACATCCATTCCCCAGGCAGTGAACGACCAAGGCAAGCTTGTTGCATTGAGATCGTTTGGGGGTACCTTTATCATATATGCATGTACCTGACATCGGTAGTATTTCTGTGCATACTGGATGCAATCCGTTTCCATGTTCATCCAGAAGTAACCGGCTCTGAGTATTTTCTTTGCCAAGACAAAACCATTCATATGTGGGTCGCAGGTCCCAGCATGTATCTCTTCAAGCAGTCTGGAAGCTTCCTTTGCATCGTCACATCTTAATAATACCAATTCGGGAGTTCTCCTGTATAGGTTTCCTCCACTGAGAAAGAAATTGTTGGACAATCTCCGGAGCGTGCGTTTCTGAGTGTGATTTGCAAGCTACGGGTACTCTCCCTTTGACAAGTATTCCCTGATGTCGTGGAACCATGGTCTTCCGTCTGCTTCTTCTTCAACATGGGCACATTATGCTGGTTCGCTGTGGATTTTAACTGGAATAGGATCAATGAAGTTCTTATTTGGGTGTTGTATCATGGATGATAGAGTGTCCAATGTATCGACAAACTCGTTCTGAATTATGGGGACTTGCCAGAATTCTGTCTTCGTGAACCTCTTTCTCAATTCCTGCACATGGTGAGATACGGAAGTATCTTGGAATTCTTTGTAGTCCACTCTCCTTGTACCTGGTGTATTAGCAGATCTGAGTCACCAATTACTAAAAACTCCTGGATATTCATGTTAGTGGCCATATTGAGCCCTAAGATGCAGGCTTCATATTATGCCATATTGTTAGTGCGCGGAAATCTGAGTTTTGCAGATACCGGGTAATGTTGACCTGTTTTCGATACCAGGACAACTCCAATGCCGACTCCCTTAAAATTAGCTGCTCCATCGAAGAACATTCTCCAATCGTCATAGGATTCTGCAATGTCTTTTCCTATGAATGATACTTCTTCATCGGGAAAATACGTTTTCAGGGGTTCGTATTCTCCTCCCACAGGATTCTCGGCAAGATGATTTGCCAATGCTTGTCCCTTGACTGCTTTCTGAGTCACATAGACAATGTCGAACTCACGCAGCAGGATTTGCCATTTGGCCAGATTGCCAGTGGGCTTGGGCTTCTAAAGATATACTTCAAGGGATCCATCCTTGATATGAGATACGTTGTGTCGACACAATGCCTCAGCTTCTGGGCTACCCAGGTCAGAGCACAACAGGTACGTTCCAGTAGAGAATAACGTGCCTCATATGGAGTGAACTTCTTACTCAGGTAATAAATAGCATTTTCTTTTCTTCCTGTCTTGTCATGCTTCCCCAGAATGCAGCCGAAAGCTTCATCTAATACTGCAAGGTAGAATAGCAAGGGTCTACCTGGCTCTGGCGGGACCAAAACTGGTGGCGTTGACAAGTATTCCTTGATTCTGTCGAAATCTTTCTGACAATCCTCGGTCCATTTGGTCGCATCATATTTCTTTAGCATCTTGAATATTGTTTCACATATAACCGCGGACTGGGCTATGAATCGGCTGATGTAGTTAAGGCGTCCCAGGAAACTCATCACATCTTTCTTGTTCTTTGGCGGTGGTAACTCTTGGATGGATTTGACCTTTGATGGATCCAATTATATCCCTTAGCGGATAACGATGAACCCAAGCAACTTCCCAGCAGGAACACCGAACGCACACTTCGCGGGGTTTAATTTTAAGTTGTACTTTCGTAGCCTGTCGAAGAACTTTCTCAAATTTGTTGTATGGTCGGTGGCTCTTTTGGACTTGATGATGATGTCATCCACATACACCTCGATTTTGTGTGTATCATGTCCTGGAAGATAGTGGTCATACTCTCGTATAGGTGGCCCCATCATTTTTTAAGCCGAATGGAATCATCTTATAACAGTAGACTCCCCACGGCGTGATGAAAGCCGTTTTCTCAGCATCTTCTTCGTCCATCCAAATTTGATGGTATCCGATAAAACAATCCAGGAACGACTGAAATTCATGCTTTGCACAATTGTCAATCAGGATGTGTATGTTTGGAAGGGGAAAATCATCCTTTGGACTGGCCCGGTTGAGATCCCGGTAGTCGACATAGACCCTAACTTTTCCGTCTTTCTTGGGCACTAGCACGATGTTGGCTAACCATGTTGGATATTCAACTACACCGAGGACTTTGGTGTTGATTTTCTTGGTAACTTCTTCTTTGATTTTCAGACTCATATCAAGCTTGAACTTTCTGAGCTTCTGTTTTACCGGCGGGCACATTGGATTGGTCGGCAACTTGTGGGCCACAATAGATGTACTTAGACCAGTCATGTCGTCGTACGATCATGCAAATATGTTTTCATACTCTTTCAGGAACTGGGTGTATTCTTCTTTCTCTGATGATGATAAATGAATGCTGATGCAAGTTTCTTTGACAGTTTCTGAATCTCCCGGGTTGATTATCTCGGTTTCGTCCAGATCGGACATAGGCTTGTTTTCAAAATCCTCAACTTCTCTGATAATTTCATCAGGTATGACATCCTCTTCTTCTGAATCACTATACTTTTGTTGCATTGTCTCATTGCATGTCACAATCATTGGTTCATCAAGACAGGAAATAGTGATGCTGTATAGATAAAATAATGAGAGAAATGATAATAGATAATTACAGATTCGTTGAAACGTAAAAGTGATTTTCGAATCTTTTGGAACACTAGAGATTTTATTGGAAAATGCAAAAATGGGAAAGGCGAAAAGGAAATCATTAGCAAAAATGAAATAAACAATATTTATTCTGCCTTGCTACCCTGGGACTCGTCGGGCCCCGGATGATCTGACAGTCTAATTCTTGAGGACCGATCCCTTACTCACAACTTGGATGGTAAGGCCTTTCTACTCCTCCTTCTCAACAATAACACAGCAGTCCATGCCACCATCTTCCAGGAATAGATTTTTCAAGGCCGCCAATGCTTCTTCTTCCTCTGACCCCCATATTACGTCGGCCTGCTGGAAGGTCTGCTCCAGATGCAGTATCGAATTTCCAGTGGATAGTATGGGCCGCGCCATGGTGGCGACCAGTTCTCGTACTCTTGCCATGTCTATTTGTATCCCATCCCAAAAGCGGTGCCATGGTGCTTCATCTGTATTGGTTTGGAAATCCCCTGAAGATTCTTACCGAGTCCTCTGCCAGGCTCGTATCCACTCCAGTTCAGTATGCTCTCGATCTTATTATCCCACCATTTGTCTTTGTCTACTGCATTTATCCGTTCAATGTGGTGGTAGGTTTCTCCACCCATCCTTCTTCTACCTTCAATCACCGGGATGGTATGTCGACTATAGATAGGATTGCTTCCATCTCCATGGATGATCACCTCCTGGTGGTTCTTCAAATTTTACTGACTGATGAAATGTTGATGCCACATCCCCAACGGCATGTATCCACGGACGTCCCAACAACAGGTTGTAGGATGCCGATATGTCTATCACCTGAAATTCAACCTTGAACCATGTAGGTCCCATATGCAGGCAAAGACTGATTTCACCAATGGTAGACCTCTGAGAACCGTCAAAAGCCTTTACATTCATAGATCTTTCTTTGATCTCGTACAACCCCTTGCCCAATTTCTTGAGTGTTGTCAACGGACATATGTTGAGGCTGGATCCCCCATCGATTAGAATCCTGGTGATGAAGTAGTCCTCACATTGCACAGTGATGTGCAGTGCTTTGTTATGACTTAGCCCTTCGGGCGGCAGCTCGTCCCCGTGGAAAGTGATCTTGTGACTCTCCAGTACTTGGCTTACCATATCGGCCATTTATCCACTAGTTATGTTTTCTGGAACATATGCTTCGTTCAGCACTTTCATCAAAGCATTCCTGTGTGTCTCTGAATTTTGCAGCAATGACAGAATGGATATCTAGGCTGGAGTTTTGTTCAGTTGATCGATGACTGAGTATTCCCTGGCCTGCACCTTCCTCCAAAGATCATCTGGGCATGTCTCAATGACGGGTGGCCATTTGGAAGCATTCTTGCTAGACTCTACCAAGTGTTCAGGTGTATAGACCCTGCCGGTCCTTGTCATCCCCTGTGCAACACCAACTTCTCATCTATTGACTTTACCTTTCCTTCTTGCTTCAGCCGTGTAATCCCAAGGTACATCCTTGTCGTTGAAAGGTGGCGTAGTTGCCACTGTCACTGTGATTAGTGCAGCTACTTTCACTTCAAATGGAATGGGTGCCTTAGCAGGCGGCATAACTTCAACCTCGAACGGCAAATGTGTGTTTGCAGGTGGTGCCGTTTCAAACTTGAATGTGAGTGATGCAGTTATCTCGACGTCTTCGGATGGCTGAATCTGGACTATGATGGGATTAAGCGTGACTGATGGCTTCTTTGGGTCATCACCTTCTATAATTAACCCGATTGACCCGTCTGGGTCCCAATCTTCTTCTATCTCTATCATGTTGACACCCATATGGTCTGGAAGCGGATTGTTGCGAACATTGGGAGCATCTTCCTTTGCTTGAATGACCTTGTTATCAATCATAGACTGGATCTTATCCTTCAATGAGCAACATTCATCAATTGTATGCCCCTTCATGTCGGAATGGTATGCACAGGTCTTGTTTGGATTGACCCATTGGGATGGATTTTCAGGGGTTATAGCAGGGATATGAGTGACAAAACCAGCAACTTTTTTTCTTTCATACAATTGGTCGATGGGTTCAGCAATGGTGGTGTATTGTTTAGGAGATTTCGAGGTCTCGGGAAATTTTGGCGAGCAGGGGGTGATTGGAAGTTAGATGGTTGAGAGTTGTAGGTATGATAAACAGGAGTTGGTTGGGAATATCTGCGGGAAGTAGCTGATATGTTGACGGTGGAGACGGCTGATATGTTGGTGGAGGTGCTGACTGATAGGTAGGCGAGGGTGCTTGATAGGTGAGTGGGGAAGTTCGGTATACCAACGGGGATTTGGGTCTCTGTGCAACCATTACCGTTCCTGCATCTTTCTTCTTGGATATACCACCAGACTACAAGGCTTTGTTGGTGGTCTGTAGTGCCTCAAAGTTAATGACCATTCCACTATTGATACCTTCTTCAATTCTCTCACCCAGCTTGATGATGTCAGAGAATTTGTGGTTCTCAATCACCATTATCCTCTCATAATACTACGGGTCTTGTGCCCCGAAAAAGAATTTGTTCATTTGTTCTTCCTCCAGGGCAGGCCTGACCTTGGCTGCTTCAGATCTCCAGCGAGCGGCATACTCGCGAAAAGTTTCGGTGGGCTTCTTTTTAAGGTTCTGGATGTAGAACACGTCTGGTGCATTCTCCGTATTGAACCTGAATCGATCCATGAAGTTAGTCTAATGCCATACTTACCCAGTCGGACCACTCCTTAGGGTTTTGGCTGATTTACCAAGATAAAACATCTCCTGTGAGGCTCCTCATGAAAAATTTCATGCGAATCTTTCGAACTTAGGATGGACCCTGGGATCACCTGTACCATCGAACATTTCGAACTTAGGAGGTTTGTAACCCTCCGGTAGTTCAACATCGGGCTGTATGCAGAGATCTTCGTAGTTCAACCCTTCGACTCCCTTACTCCCTTCAACGCCATGAACTCGAGTAGTCATATTCTTGAGTTCCTCGACCAAATTCTTAATGAGCATATCCTTCTCACTGGATACAGGTGTGTAAGAAACGTGTTGGGCGGAGTGAGGTAGAGTCTCCACGTATATGGGGTTGTTTTGATGACCTGGTGTTTTAGCATAAAGGTGGTCATTTGTGGAGTTTTATGGTTCAGGGATGATCAGTGGGGTGTTTCTCGGAGTGTGGCAAGTGTTGTGCTGTGGTAGGATAATTTGATTTTTTGGTGGAGTTGTATGATGATGAGTTGTGGGAGGGTTTTGTTTGTTTGGGGTGTTCTGAGGAGGTATGAGATTTTGAGTGACATCAGGGACACTGAGTGAGAGGGATAAGTTTGCCAAGTTCCGGACATGCTCAAGCTAACGTTGGACCTTCAACAACCTTTGCTCGAGTTGTGACATAGCCTCATTCTGAACTTGAGTGCCTTGATATTCAGTGGCTTCTATTTGTTCAGCTGNGGGGGGGGGGGGGGGTAGGAATAATCAAAATAAAGAAACAAAAAAAATAAAAGGTAGCCAAGTCAGTGAGGATCGTGAGAAAATATTGCAGTATTTAAACACATAGTGAAGGAATAAAATCGTGTCCAAACTTGGGAGCCTCGTTGTGCCCGAGGTTAGCCTAGCGACAAGTTGATTTGGAGAACTTAGACGCCAAAATTCCTCATTTCATTAATGTAAAATAAACGAATCCAAAACGACACTAAGATAATAAGCAAAAAATAAAGTCACTAATGGCACTTGGCCTTATTACATCTGAAAAAAAGCAATGAAAAGGAAACCTAGACTACTTGGTCCCATAAAGACCTTCCCCAGGCTCGATCTTCTTGGCTGTGTCAATTAGGTTCCTCAGGTCGTACATGCCCAACAACAATTATACCTTGATAGATGCCCTCATTCGTTTCCCTCAACATTCTAGTAATCGGCGACCCTTTTCCTCGTCTTCACCTCTAGCTCCATCAGACTCTGCTCCAAATATTCCATCCTTTCATTAGATTTTATAGCCCTTTCTTCCACTCATTGATCAGTTCCAGATCAGTCTTGTGTTGCACCAGATGCTTGGTCTCGGACTCACAAACCCTTTTGCGCAGTTTATTGTATTTCACTTGAGCCTCAGTCGCTTCGTCTGTGACCCGATTTTTGCTGATTCCGGGCTCAACTATCCCTGCTATGATGTCTTCCAACCATGATAGGTAAAGGCGTACATGCCCTGCGTGGTATATGTCGGGCTCGATGGTGTCCTTTTCTACAATAACTTTTAGATGCCACATATGTTGGGCTTCACATTTGTACGGGATGCCGTCGTCCTAAAAATCTGCCCTGTAATGGCTCATTTTAGAGACTCGCGGTATAACTTGCTTCCTACCTGCCTGTCTTACAACCCTGATGAAAACATAAAGGGTATATGGCCCTTAAACCGATCAACACCGGGTGCGGAGCATCCCTCGATCTGATGATGAATCTGGTAGGAAACCATTCGAACATCCATTGAACTTGGTCCTTGGTCAAATTGTCAAAAAACAGCGCCCATTCTGTAGCATTTTCCAGTTGAGAAAATCTGTCTGGGATGTAGGTCATTCTCTTAGGGTGATGGAAGGCTATATGATCATTCCACGCCTTCGTGGAAATTCTTGACGATATTGACCCCTTTGGAGATGCTCCAATAACCAAACCTGTAGTAGCAGATTGCAACCCTCAAAGTGTTTGAACCCCTTCTGGCAGTGGTCTAAGGCTCGGTATATGTCTGCTATGATCATAAGGATAATGGTATATGTTTTCCCTTTGATCCCTTCCATTAAGGTTTTGGCTACCATAGCCAGTCTAGTGTGAATGCTATCTCCTTTGCTTGGAAATACTATAATACCCAGGAAGCAAACAACGAACACAAAAACCCTGCGGTGAATATGACCCAAGGAAGTAATAGAGAACTCATTGTTCATAGAGATAGTCAAAAGGTATGTAGGACTTTGTCAGGCACTCTAAATCATCGTTCTTTTTCAAACCCATCATTTTCAGGAACCCCCTAGCGGCACGATTTTTCGGCACCAACAAACCTGGACTGTCCCAAGGTAATCCCGCGAAGCCCCCTATCTCCTCCAAGAGGGGGGTCATTTCTATGTTGCCAAAATGTAACACAAACCTTTCTCTGTCCCAGAACATAGTGGCTGCTTCGATCAAAATATTATTTGGTTGGATATCCAGTAAAGAGGGAAAGTTTCTGAGGAACCTCTTCACATGGTCTTTGTCACTTGGTGAAAGGCACCAATCCAGCAACAATGATGGTATTCTTTGGACCATGTCGAACCTAGGGACTTCGTGCCTCATTTTCTGCAAAATAGACAAGGTTAGACCCTCACCCCCACCCCAGACTCGACTATTTATACACTTATGATTAGCATACACGCATTTAGTTCTCCAAATAAAAGCACAAAACGTGATTGCGTCCGTTGAGATTATAAAAAACCCGGTGGACTTTTGGATAAGGATGTCTTAAAGGGTTATTGTGCGGATGACACATTAACCCGGCTAGGTTTGACCATGATGCATGTACAATATAACAGAGTAAGGTTTCTATGGGGTTTTAGATTGGTACCCTCAAGCGGATAACTTGAGGGGGAAAGGCACGGAACAGTCGACTGCACCGCTGATCGACTAGTTTTACCGCAAATAAGCCTTTCCGAATATAGGGGTGATATAAAATGGAAAAGCGCAACCACTCATCAAGCGTAGTTATAGGATTTGTATAGGCATGAGTGGAATATGATGTTGAGCATGCTTATGCAACAATAAATGATCAATAGAAGCATGTTGTCTTGTATTTGCACGTTATGAAAGCGGTAAATACAACCGTTATGATTGAAAAGCAGTTACAAAGGAAAACAAAAAGAAACATGTCAGTTTTGATTTTGAAAAGAACAATTACTTGAAAGAGATAAATAATTAATTGCACATAAAGGGGGAAAGGGAAAGGTCGCAAGTATTAACAAAGTAAAGACAAGTTCACAAAGCAGTTTGAAATGGTAAAAGCCTAGATAAATCCCCAGCAGAGTCGCCATGCTGTCGCGCCCCTTTTTCCTCTCCTTTCAGATCGGTCAGGGTTTTTGACATTATTGGGACAACTCGTTTCCTCTTGAGAAAGGGGTAAGTAATTGAAGAGTCGCCGCCTAACGAATTAAGGTGCGTTAGGGAACCTACTAAGGTCATTTACAAACACAAATTGGATAACTAGAGATAGGGTAAGGGCTTGAAATTACTTCAAGGGGAAGGTGTTAGGCACCCCTCGAAGTCCACAACTATGGTTTACGGCCAAACAAACTTTGTGAATTTTAAAACAGGTAGCACATAAGAAATAAAAGCACATAGGTAAAAAAATAAAGATTTTTTGAGAAGATTCGCAGTCTAAGCACACATATGTGCGAAAGATTAAAAGATTTAGAGTCTAGGCACACATATAAGGTTTTGAAAGATTTATGATCTAAACACACATATGTAAGGGATAGGGGGTCCTAGGTTGTTTATCCTATAGGATCACATTAATGCAATGCCCGGTAATCACTCCTCAGTGAGGGGCTACACGTGGCATTATCGCACTGGTCATATCCATGTCTACCCTTCCCCACCCTTTAGCGGTTATTAAGCGAGTTTATTTAACGACCTCTATGCGTGCTGTTACCTGTACCTCCTTAATGGTCCTGGAGGAGAAAGGACCTCTACTTAAAGGCAGTTCTAAACCGACCCCTAAGGTTAAAAGGAGAACATACTAGGCGATAGGCAAGAACATATAGGACTTGAACAGATAAAGGCAGGAAAGAGCAATTAAGAGGCTCAGATTTACCTCCACAGATAATGCATGTAATAGCACGACTCAAACATAAATAAGAGTATTATTATTAGACAAGATCCTAAAACATGACGTCTAAGTGAATATCGAAACACAAAAGATATGCAGTTTTATTTTATAAACCTAGAAGCAGGGGCCCAATTTGCCTACTGATTTTAGGCCTGCTAATCATTAGGTAGTAAACACAAAAGTAACAGTTTTCCAGTTTTGCAAAGACACAGGGGTTATTACCAGTTTTACTAACACAGGATAATCATATGTGAGACTGTCTTATGTCCCTTTTCATGCATCAGTAGCTTAGCTAGGTGTGACTTAGTGAGGTCCTAAAACATGATATCTAATGCGCATATAAAATGCAAAATGATTTATATGTAAAGTTCCTAAAGCAGGATTTCTAAATGCACAGCATGATCTCAGGATATGCAGAGTAGGATACACAAAAAGATTACAACATTGTTAAGCATGACTTCAAAGATGTGCAAGAACAACAGTTCATGTGCTATTATTTAGCCCTGAAGTATGATTTCTAAGTGATAAAATAATGTGATGCTGAAACAGTATACATGAAACTTAAGAGCATGATATCTAATGTATAATATGCTTTACATGTGTTGGTCCTAAACATGAACTACTGCGCACAAGGAGAATGTAAACCTAAGGCATGATTTCAACCCATTGATGTTGATAAGAGACATAGCTACCCTCCTCTTTTCACTATCAATCCCCAATATTCGTTTACAACAATTATTACAAACTAATGTGAATGAATTAAACAAATAGAAAAATAAGAAGTTACACTATAGGGAGCCTGAAGACATGCCCAGATTCTCAGAACCTCAAATGCCCAAACGTTTCATAGCCTTCTCATATCCGGGTGTGTCAGAGTTCCATAAGGACCTCAAGGGATCCCCAGGCAGTGCTCACACCCAGATTTCACAACCATAATTGAGTAAGTGCAGTGTGGAAGAGCCAGCTCTAATGCATCAGAGTTCAGAGGGATCTCATAGGGATCCCTAAGCAGTCACATATTAGAGGGGCAGAACTTAAAGACCTAAGAGCAGAGTGGGAGTGCTTGATATAGTTTTGAAAAAGTTTTAGTAAGAAAACAGTGTTAAAAGAGACTTGCTTGAAACAATTCTGTGAAATAAAAGAGAGAGTCATTCAGTAAAACAACTTTTGAAAAGAGAGAGTTATATAATTAAACAACAACAGATCAAACACAGAGCCAACACCAAACTCAACAATACTTAACGAACACATAACATAAACAAGAAGAACAAGCCTACACACAGGGGTGATGGGGATTGGGGACAATTAGAGCACATGTAGTGCACACATAATTGCAGGAGCATAAAAATTCTTATAGGGGTTTAAGGAATCAGCATATCATGAATCTCAGAACCAACACAGGATCAGACAACTTAGGATAGCCAACTGCTTTGCACAAAAAGGTTCATGATAGAAATCAGGGAAAACATAAGTAAGGCAGAGTCACATTGAGGTATACTACAAAGGGGGTTCATAACCAGGCTGATCCTAAGGGGTTGGACATATTCAGAAGCATGCTGATAAAGCAGTAAAGTAGACATATTGTTGCAGGTTGAACAACAAAACCACATATAGAAACATATTAGAAACATGATAAACTGAAGCAGTAAAAGAAGCATATTGGTTTGGGACTTGAATTGAAATCAGAACATACCAGTAAAGAAGACAGTAAACACAAAAGTGAAGGGACATGGGGGCACAATAGTTAGCCTTGGCTTGCAACCGACTAACTCAGAATAATAATAAGTAACACAGAAAGAGAGCAGAAAGTTTTGAGTGAGAGAGAGAGGGAGATAGAGAGAGCTTTTTGAACCAATGTGCTCGTGTGTTCTGAGTTAATGAAATAACAATGTATATATAGTTTGAAACTAGGTAGAGAATAAGGTAAAAATCAAAGTCATGCAGTGATTGGGGAATCATAATCAATCAACCTATAATCAATGTAAGTACTCCCTTTAATTAAGGAGTTAACTTCAAACGGTAATAGACATGTAATAAACAAGGAAAGATACCATATGTGGCTAGAATATAACACATAAGGAAACAATCTCAGCACATAGAAGTATAAGACATGTAATAGAGGCTACGTTCAGAAAATCTAATTAAGGAAAGTACTTAAAAAAATCGATTAACAGCATAATCGCCCATAATGAGGCAAGAAAATATTTTAGAGGTTGAAATCAATAAAAGATATCATCACCGAAAATCAGTAAAAGGTGTTAATCACAGAAAATTGGGGATTCAAATAGGAACCGTATTGATTAAGGGGAGAATTAACACAAAATTTCTATGAACAAATGGAATAAACAAATAATAGGCAAGAAGAAGTAAAATCAGAAACATAGTAAAGTAAGAATCACATAGAATCAGGGATTCAGTTAGAGAAGATATAACAGATTAGAGAAATTAACAGAATAAACATAATATAAGTGGAAGAAGCAAGTGTCAGAAACCCTACTGAACATATAGGGTAAAATCACAGAAACTCAGAGTGTTCGTGATAAATAAGCACACATACAAATCAAATCATCAGAGACAGACTCCGAACCCAGGATTAAGACCAGGGGACTTAGGGTTTTAACATAATAAATCAGATAAAAGGGGAAAAACATGAATAAACGTTTAAACATAGTAAACAACATAGAATAATACGGAAAATCAGAAGGAAAAGTCATTTTGGAAAGGGGTTAAGAAACCCTAACTTTGAAGACGAAGAGGCATTTTTGAAAAATCGGAGAGATCTTTAAGGAAAACAGTAAAATAACTCAGAATATACTCATATCTATTGCAGATCTGAAGAATCAAGAGATGAGTTAGGGTTTTAGAGATAGATAAGCCAGAGGTAGAGAGAATCAGGCTTATAAACCATAGGTTTTAGCTGGAGATAGAAAGGTCTTACTCGGACGGCCAACAGTGGCCTGAGAACGGCATGAAAAGGCCATGGGTGTGAGTTGAACTGCCTCTGGTTATCTTGAGGACCTTAGGGTAGCAAAATCCGGCGTATGAGGGAGCCATGGAGGCTAGGGATGGTGGTGGAACCACCATTGTTACCGGCGAGCCAACGACCGACGAGTATGAGCAAGGTTTAGTAGAGAGAGCTTGAGAGAGATGAGAGGGATGTAACGGCGAGTGAAAGAGAGAATGAGGGAAATGGGGGTAGGTCTTTAGGGTTAATTAAGGTAAGAATGAATCTGGTCCGTTGATCAGAAATGGTCAACGGTCCAGATTTAATGGGAATTGGGTCGGGTAGGATAGTGGATTGGGCCTAGGGTATATGGGCTAATTTAATTGGGTTTGAGGCTGGTTTAATTCAGGCTAGAATTAAAATAAAAGTGGTTATTTGTTAAATACTCAATTTGAATTAATTAAAATAATTTGTAAAATAGCTAATAATTATAAAAAATGAATTTCATGCACAGAAAATAATTAAAATAATTATTTAATATTTAAAAAATACAAATGACTAATTTCACGTCAAAAATAGTACAACAGATACCATTTTGGATAGTTATGAAATAATTTGGTTTAAATAGGGCCATAAACAATAAATTAAATCAAAAAATGCTTTTGAAATTATTTGTGATGCAATTTTGTAATTATTTATTGGAAATAAAATGCTAGATAAATTAGACAAAATATAGGAAAATTATGAAAGAATACCAATCGGTGTTAATGTATGATTTTGAAGGTACGTATGCAATTAAGAAAATATTTTTGGAAAAAATTTGGTATCAACAATGAGCCCTCGGGAGCTCTGTCCTCGATCATTTATTAGATCACTTCGAATGGCGTTGCGTCCAAGACCGTTGTTCCTAGGATCTCCACCATACGGTTGATACCGATCTCTGTTCGATCGAGGTTCTCTGTCGATGTCCCTTTGAATTCTACCGACGAGCCTGTTTGGATAAACGGAACCGGAAAGGGCTCCCAACTGATCATCCTCGACCATGATGATGTTTGACCGGTACCAGTTATGCACATCTGCCCAAGTCACAGCTAGATACTCAATTAAATTTTGCTTTAGCTTCCGTGAGGCCACCAAACTTCATACATTCAAACCTTGAGTAAAAGCTTGGACAACCCAATCATCTGCGACCGGGGTAGGTCCATACGTTCCATGTGGAATCGAGATACACATTTTCTTAGCATTTCGTTATCTTTCTGCTTTGAAGAGGTCCGACTTCCTAGTCTCAACCTTTATTGCTCTGGCATGTGCTTTGACGAAGGAATCTGTGAGCATCGCAAAGGAATCAATGGATTTGGGCGGAAGATTATGGTACCATATCATTGTCCCCTTTGGTAAAGTTTCTCCGAACTTCTTTAGCAAAACGAACTTAATCTCATCGTCCTCCAAATCATTCCCCTTTATGGGGCATGTATATGATGTGACATGCTCATTGGGGCCGGTGGTTCCATTATATTTGCAAATTTCTGGCATGCGGAATTTCTTAGGGATGGGTTAGGAGCTGCACTTGGGGGAAAAGGCTTTTGCACGAACTTCTTCGAATCCAAATCTTTTAGGATCGGAGGTGCCCCCGGAATCTGATCCACTCGGGAGTTGTATGTTTTTACCTTTTTGTCATTTGCCTCGATCTTTTTTCCCCTGATTTGATTCGCTTTGTGAGCTCGTCGAGCATTTTCATAATGGTGGGGTTAGTTCCAGATTCGCTGGCGTTTGACCTCTCTGGTACTGGTTCGACCCTGTGAAAAACTTCCAGTGAGGGCTCGAGTTCATCTCTACTCGGAGCTCGGTTCTGGTTTTGAAGTTGTACTATGGCAGCTTTTTGAGCTTGCAGCATTTCAAATATCAATCGAAGGCTGGCTCCGTCGTCTTCGCCACCATGTGCATCTTGACCGGCTGGTCTGACGTCTCTGCGGACGCTGTTTTCGGGGTCGACACACAAATTAGCATTTAGGGCGACGTGGGAGCTGACGTCGATGGGGTCTGCAACTGGTACTCCCTCCACGCTAACCTAAGGTACTTAGATCCCTAGGGCAACAATATTGTCGTTTTCCCCATGGAAACTGAGACTGTTGTCGGCGTGCGTGGGGTACTGTTTGAGAGTTCGACATGCTGATCCTGAAATCAAAAATACTTATGAGAACAAGCATAAATCAGTGTGTGTTATGGGAACTAACATTAAGTAATCACTATTATCCTTAGCCCCATGGTGGGCGCCAAACCGTTTACCCTTAGAATCGGATAACAATTAAACTTATAAATGATTTTAAGGACACGTAATTTCACGTAATACCAATTGATAAATATGATAATTAATGATAGAAATTAACAGTAAAATAAAGCAAACCAGTATTGAAATACAATTCGACCCTCGAGCTAGATCGTCCTCGAATCGACTGAGAATAAAGTTAATTAACACGGTATAAATTGACGAACAAAAGAGTATAAGAGAGACAAGAGTGTTGTACTGCTTTAATATACGAGAGTTAGATATGCCATAAATGATTAGAACTTCCCTTTATATAATAGAGGAATTCCATTTATGGTACAATTCTAATTACATAAGAAATCCCATGATTAGCTAAATAACTGTTCTTAATTTGATCCGTTCCGAGATTTTCGCTATGATCCTCGACCGCTTACGGATATTTCGGCTATCCGTTAGTTCACTATCTCCGGTGTTGCTCGACATCAATCCTATTTGGCCTCGATCATTATTGGTCTCGATCTTTGACTAGTAGTTCGAATACTGAACTCGGTACATCATTTTCATATCTTGGTCCGATGTAGTACGGGATCGATCCTTGAGCCACTACCTGATCTCGGTTAGCCAACCCGATTTTGACCGTATACAGGGTTTTTCGTAGTCACGTCCTTGTGTTAACCTCGAGTTCTTGTTCCTCATTTTACAGAGGTCAAGGCTCCGCATTTGTTCCTATAAAATGTGAACATTTTATTTATTCATGTTACACTTCATGCGACATTGCACATATCTTATTGAAGATTAACATCTATTAGTGGTTTCTCCTTTCTAAATTCTCCTCGGAAACATTAAAACTAGTCTTTAAAAAATGATCATATGAAAAAAAGGACTTGTTTCAGTAATGTGGCATGTCGCTCCCAAATTACGATGAGTGCTACATGCCCTTTTTTCAAGTCAGCATCACAAAGGGTAGCATTTGCACGACTAAATGACCTTTAAAGAAAAAAAGTTATTTAATCAATTCTAAATACTAGGTCGTACAGATGTTAAAATATTTTCTAAAATAAACTTTGTTAGTTATTAGCGGTTATTGTAGTATTAAGTTTAGCAAAATGTTTCAGTGTTGGCTCCATCATTAACAAGTAGATTAGTACTTTTGATAAACGGAAGCTTGAGAATTAACATAAACGAGTGAAGAAAATAAATAAAGAATAAAAGTCATCAATGAATGCAAATATGATAATTAATTGAGTCATAAAGACGGCTCTCTGCTCGTTTAATTCATCTTTATTTTAGTGAAAGTATAATATTATGAAAAGTTATTTAAAAAGTTAATTACTGCTCAAAAGTGTTTTTCAAATTAATTAGCCAAATACAAACCGACCGCCAAAAGTACTTTTTTTAAAAGCATTTCTGAAAAAAGCATTTCTCGAAATAAACAAATTTTAAAAGCCGGGCCAAACATGCTATAAGTATTTGTTTGAGAAGCTCATTAATTTGTACTCCTCATTCACTTTTACTTATCCATTATATTTAAAAATACATTTTCACTTTTACTCGTCCACTATATTAAATCAAGAGAAAGATAATCTTTTTTATTTTATCCTTGTCATTAATTGTTCATTTTTAAAATTATTTTTCAAGATTTTTTGAAATACTATTATTAGTAGAGGTTAATGGTAAAATTCAATGTTAAAAGTTGAAAGTGGACAAGTAAAGTGAAAGGATCGAGTACTAAAATATAGATATGCAAGTGGAATTTGGGGTCCACATCATCTCCTCCTTTGACCTAGTAGTTCTCTCTCCCTTTAAAATAACAAACTTTGACCTGCTAAATTAAAACAGGAAAACGAAATAATAATAGGAAAACGAAACAGGAAAAAAAGCGATAAAGAAAAAGAGAAAAAGGAAAAAGAGAAATTGATATCAACAAAAACGGAAAAAAAGCAGGCGACTATTTTTCCAGCTTTGTGCCATTTCTTTTGCGTCTTTCGGCTCTTCACCACCTTTTTTTCAACCTTCTCGCCGGCAAAACGCCGTACGCGGCGGCTCTTTTCACCTGTCGGAGCCGGAAGCGATTACCTTCGAATGCTCGCCGATTTTCAAAGGCTTTTGTCTTCTAATTCACCGCCCCTTTCCCGGTGATGGAGACAAATAATTCTCTTCTACAACGGTATCGTAACGATCGTCGGAAGCTTCTAGAGTTTCTGTTATCATGTGGATTGGTTAAAGAAATTCGAACTCCTTCGGGTCCTACTTTCTCTCTCTCTAACATCAATCTCGATGTTATCAGTGCTGATTATGTCCTTGAATGTGTACAATTTGGTAAGCTTTTTTCTTTTGTTTGTCCATTTTGGAAAGTCTTTAACAATAAACATAAATATATTACACCCTCATTCGCAATTTCTGTGATGTCATTTCCTGTTTAGTATGTCATACGTTTTGTATTTGGAACAGAAGTCCCAAAAGTCTTCATTCTTAAATAATCTCTATGCTATAATCTGGACGAAGGGACGACGGGACTATTACCTTTTCTGCTCGAAAATAATGCTTAAAATGGTATTTTTGTATTAATTCAATATTCATTTCTTAATTGAAATTTGCATATTGAAGAACTGTATGAAAGGTACTAAAAACCAGAACTTTTTTTTAGAGTTAAGAATATTTTAAAATTTTTGAATATAAATTGGTAATAGTGATAAGTGTTTGACATGTCAAATAATAACAGTGTCAAAATCACAGATTTTTTTCTATAGTTAAAATATTCTAAAAGTTTTTGAATTAAAATGGTAATAACTATAACTGTTTGACTCGGCAAATGGTAGTAGTGCCAAAAAAGTTGAGGCAGAGGCAGTGAAGTGTCAATTTGAATTGTAATTTTTTGTTTGATGTTTTTTGTTGTTCTTTATATGGAATGAATTCGCTGCATGTTTTCTGTTGTTTGTTTACATTCAAAGGCTGAAGCTTCTTGTTTCACTGTCATTGTTCTGAATGATTAGGTGGGGTGCTGGATGTATCTTTAGCAGCTAAGAAGTATCACGATGAACATCGACATCCAAAAACAGTAAGGATTTATGATTTTTTTGGTCTTCAATTGACCACCACTACAGAGGGGTTGATGAAGTTCTAATCTTCTATGTCCATGGAATAAGTTATGTCATGTAGAAGGAAGTAGATCAAAGTATTTGCAATGAATAACTGTTGCTTTCTATTATTTCAAAGCTATTAATTTTTTGGTGCCAAAAGACCCATTATAAGTTAAAAAAGTTAATCCCTGCATTAATATTGGAGTTAGAACTACCTCCTGCTATCAGATTCTGAGTTACGAGCATAAAGAATAAGATTTTGATTATATACGGCCAGTATACCTATTTATGATTCCTCAACTTTTTTATATTCCTTGTTTTTTCTTCCATTTGGTATACCTGTTACTATAGGCAAATTTCTTGAGATCAGATCCATAAGCTGCTGTTTGAATTCTGATAGGTGTAAGACATTCATCTTTGAAGATAGCCATACTAAAATGAGCAAATTAATGCTTTACTTATCAAAGAAATAAGAGCAAATTAATGCAAAATATATTTTTGTTAATTCTAGATCTGAAATATTTTATTTATCCTCAAATGTATTGAATTAAGGAAGGATTAAAGAACTGTTTGGGAAAGAAACACGTCGCGTTTTTATGTTTCTACCTTTGAAATGGCCTAAATGTTATTCTTGTAACACTCTCTCTATATGTAGTTGCACACAGGCGATGTGTATTTTCTTGTTACAGATCCAGAAGCAGCTGGATCCCACCCTCAGCGTGTACCACCTCCTATCATGAAGAATCACTCTAACAACAATGGACCATGCCATTCTGATTGTACAGATTTCTCTCTCTACGGTGATGACCATGGGGTAGACAGTAAAGCTACAGGAACTGCAGGGTCATTTCCCATTAATCAAGCTGATCTTCCATCAATAGGAATACCTGCACTGAAAACAGGTATATGCTTATTATCATAATACAAAAAGAAGAATGAAGCACGCAACTGTTACTCCTGTAGCACGCGGAAGAACCATTGGTTTGTATCCTATCTTTATTTATGTTCATCTTTGGAGTAAACTGATACAAAGGTTTAGGTTTCCTGAAGGACTACTGGACGATGATCTGCGTGAATCTGCCTATGAAGTATTTCTTGCTTGCATGGTGTGCTCTGGGTAAAATTTCTTAACTATGATTTTCATCATGTGTTTGTATTTGAGCGATTTATAATTATTTGAAGGCACTAGTCAAAAAGCACTAGCTATTTTTCATTTCCATTAATTTTCTGTTACTTCTTAGCACTACAATCTCTTTCAATCTCGTAAAACTTATACTCAACTTTTAGGCTTGAGATTCGCTTGGCCGAGGGTAAAAAGAAAGAGAAGAGTCCTAGATTTCTGGCTGGGCTGAAGAATAGAAGGGAGAAAAGACATTCACGGTCCATGTCTGGGTCACTGGCTTTTGATAGAAATGCGGAGCTTATCGAAACTTTCAGGACGCAAATGCAGGCAAGTTGTCATTGTCTTTGTTTTTCTTAAAAATTTAGATATAGTGTTGCTGACATCTACTTAGCAATTTGAAGCCAGGTAAAAAAGGCTTTTGTGGGTGACTTTTTAAGGGAAATTTTGTCGATACACCAAAAAAAAATTCTATTATTGGATGCTTAGTTATGAATGATGTATTGCATGAAAATTGGTGGCACCCCTTGGTGCTCTTGAAGAAGTAATTTTTTTGTTTTGAAGGATGGCTTGGAAGATGCTGGTCTTGTCTGGGAAATAAGTGATCTTTATTTCAGTTTCCACCAAGACATGTTTGCTCTCTACCCACTTCCTTATTGTGTGTTGCACACATACATGAAGAGCTATGAACAAGCTGCACTATTATGCATATTTCATAGAGAAATTTTGCAGTTCGCACAAACACCGTGTGGCATTGCTTTTAATCCTAACTATTTGGGACCAGTTTTCCTAGTCCCCATAAATGTATGAGTATAAATATGACATGCTAGAGGGATGACATGCTTCATTTATAAGAGAGTTATAGATGCGAAGTCAAGTAGTTTTTTTTCTTTCCAGAGCTGAGTGGTTTAACTGTGTGTATCTCGGGGCTAAAGATGTATTTGGTAGTATGCATTGAGTTTGAGGTAGCAAGGTGGCATGTGATCTTAATGCGTTAGGTAGAGTTTTAGTTAACAAGATCAAAGCATGACGGTCACCATTGAAATCAAGTCTAGAAAATACATAAACATTAAACACTACAAAGGCTATAATTAGTCTAAAGTAGGAATGACAATTTTCATCAAACACACATCCATATCCGCATGGTTAAGTTTTCTTTGAAAAGAACAATGGCTGAGGAGAGAATGAGGATTAAAATCATGAACTTTTAAATTGACCTAGAATGGATTATTTTCTTGATGAAGATAAAGAACCTAGAATGGATTATTATATTACATCTTAGCTTCAAATATAAACTAAGCTTCAGAACAACAATTGGGATATAACTAAATCCGATGGTTGATAGCTTCAACCTATCCAGTATTTGTGCAAATAGACTTATCCTCTTTTTTGAATCTCTCCTGTTAACGTCCTCCACTCAAATCTGTCCTATGAGGCTTGTCACCTCATTACACCTATTTGTGAGTTGTCTACATAGCTTTATGTGTGAAGTGCATCCGTTTGATTGACAATATACTCTTTTTATTCTTTCTTCTTCGGGCTTTTGTTGTCACTCCTTTAACTTCTTGCTCCACTAAATTGTTTATGACTAACATATACTCTTCACTAGATCTCAGAAGCAATGGATGCTCTTATTCGGCGAAAGTTGGTGCGTTTGGCTTCTGGGAAATCATTTGGACAGATCGATGTTGCTCAAATTGCACTGGGGCTTTTGAATGGCACAATGAAGTCTGAATTTCAGAATGAGAAGTCATATATCCAATGGAAGAACAGACAAGTAATACTAATTAATGCCTTTTGTTTCATCACGAGTTTTTTCCACTTAAAAGTTTCTTCTTAAAAGATTCAGAGTCTGTCATAACTTGATCTTCATGGAAGGCGTCTTTACATTTTTTCTTTTTACCCACATTTTGTTAGAAATGTTTTGATTTTGTGGGTCCATATAGTGGTAGTTGTCAGATTGACATGTGACATTATGCTACAAATTAGAGTTCTGGTTTGTGGCAGTAATTCTTAATTGAATCTGTTGTTAATCTAAAGGAGTAACTAAATGGTTAATCTGATAATGTTCGAAAATCAATAAAGCAAGGATCTGAGAAAATGATTATATTAGCGTGATGGATTATACCAAATTTGATTCTTCTGCAGGAGGGTACAAAGGTTAAAGGTACATATTAGTATGTGGCTGATCTCTTGACGTGGCTGGTCTTTGCAATTTTGGAATCACAAGGTTTTTTGTAATAATCTGAGGTGAAATCTGTTTCATGGTAACCCTCAGGGGTTGGCCTGGTGGCAATTGACTTGAGCCTTGGGGTTTGCTCCCTTTCAAGGTCTCAAGTTCGAAACCCACTGGGTGCAAACAATTTCTGAGGGCCATCGGACTGGGTAAAACCTGATTTAACCGTGGTGCACTTGCGGGAAACTCCTTGCCGAGGGCCTGTGCACCCCTGGGATTAGTCGGGGCTCTAAGAGACTCGGACACCCAGGGCTATCAAAAAAAAAAAGAAATCTGTTTCATGGTTGAATATTGCCGAAACAAACAAGAACATTTTGTTTGAGCGAAACTCAAAAATAAAAGAAGAAATTACTGAGTGACATCAAATAATCAAGCTGAAAAAACAGAGGGTTGGGGATGCATCTTTTATACTAGAACATAAAATCTGAAGTTTGAGTATATCTAGGATTCATAAATCTCATTATTGAGATATTTTTATTTATAAACTAGCTGGACTTTCAATTAATGTAAATATATCACAACCCTCTGTTCTTAGGTATTCTAACTTTTAGATGATTTTCTTGTAGGTTAATATCCTTGAAGAACTTTTATCTGCTGAGCAATCAGTTGGAACTCTTCTTGCAAAGATTAGGAACTTTGAGGTATGTCTGCCTGCAGTGAATTTTTCTATTGCTTATCAAATCTGTTCTTCAGTTCCAGATTGAGAAGATACTTCATTCTGCTGTAGGAATGGGACATTAAGATGTCTCCCTCTGAATGCAGAGATGTGCTATTTTCCATTAGAAATGTTGCTTTGACGTTGTCATCTATGCCTGGGAATCTGGGTGTACAAGGCGAGACATATTACTGGATTGCTGGTTATCCCTTTAACATGAGGCTGTATCAGAAGCTACTCCTTGGTGTATTTGACATTCTGGAAGATGGCCGGCTCATAGAGGTCTCAATTGTGTCTTTGATTTTACGTTGGTTTTTCTGAGTGTAGTTACTTAATGCTTCTCGTCATCAGGAAGCTGATGAAATCCTAATGCTCATCAAATCAGCATGGCCTTTGTTGGGCATTACCCAGAAGTTACATGATGTGTTATATGGATGGGTGCTTTTTCAGCAGGTAACTGAGCTTTGCTATGTTGTTGAAGCAGTCTTCTGCCATCTCCTCCATCTCCTCTCCTTGTTACTGATGCATTTTTAGGTACAGAATACATGAACATATGCCATACCTAGGAAATGAAGTTGCATTATTGGCTGGATAACTCATGTGTCAAGACTACTGATCTTCAAACACGACATATTTTAGCCCTAGATTCTTCAATTGCATCCTCTGTTTGCACAAAATATGAGACCTTGAGTGGCGCCCATGTTACCACTCACTTGAACATCTGCTTGTTATGTTAAAAAAGTTTATTTCAGAAGGCTGTAGAGATTTATATGCTATACTGAATGTCAAGTAAGCTGGCTACCTGTGTGTTTAATCTCCCTTGAATAACTTCTTGTTTCAAAATTTGCTCCCTGTTCCCGTGTTCATGACACAGTAGGATCAATACTCTCAAATTATTACATGTGTAACCTTCTTTTATGGCTTGTACCTGGCTGCTTTGGTGCCCCACCTCCCGCATGATTGTTCTTTAACAATCTGACCGGGTTTTGATTAAAAATTAATGATCCTTATCATGATAGCGACTCTTTTAATTCCTTTCCTGTTTTTCTTTTTCAAGTTATAACTTGCCATCCACCATTCTGACCTGCATTTGTAAGTGGTTGTTAAGCTATACATCTAATTGATGCCTAAAAGAAGTTGGAGGCTTCAGCACATAACCTATCATGGTATGCCAAAGAAATTTGGCGAGATTTTTCCGATGGGCGTACTTATACTGGCTTGATTGCACTGTCCTCTGTCTGATTGTATAAAACATCTTATTATTTAAAAACAAAACTTTTTACCGGATGACAAATCAACCAGTTGGCATTGTTGAATATTAAGAGAATGTGTGTAGGTACACACATTCTAGATTCATCTAACTATAGAATATCTTATTCACTTATTAGCATAGAGAATGATTTCCTACCATAGCCTATGACTCTTATCTGCTGAGTCTCTCATGTAAACTGCTAATCAACTGAGTAAATAAGAAATTTTCTCTTTTATTTCAGATGGTATCATAGCCTTTACCATTTTAGGTTTAAATTTAAGCAGCTTACGCCTAGATGTGCGGAGTTATGCTGCTTACTCCTCTCTTTAATGATCATTGCTCCTCCTCTCGGGTATTTGAACCTTTCTCTCCTCGCTATGAATGTTGCTTATTTCTCCGGTGGTTGTTTTGCCATCATTCCTCCCTATGACGGTCGATGCTGCTCCTCTCTACAGTGATCGTCGCCTTCCTCTAAATTTTGAATTTCTTGTCATTGTTCTACCACTTTAAGCTACAGCACTGTGTCGTGGAGATTTGCAACACCAAATCTGTTTTTGGTGATTGAAAGTAGATTCTTTTATGGCTGTCGTACAAGAAACACTTTCTCCGCCATGTATTTTTTCAAACAAAATTCTGCCGGAAGCTTTTTATGTTTTTAATAAGAAAACTCGAGTTGGTTTGCATGCTCTGAGGTTAAGGGGGACGTGTTGTGTATTGAGAGGATGTGTGTCCAGATACAGACATTCTAGAATTCATTGAGCCTCATTTGTTTTTTTTTAAAGATTAAGACGTCTGAATCTGAATACACGGCTGAATATCAAGATGTGTATTAAGATTAAGACATCTGAATCTGAATACACATCTGCATGTTAAGATGTGTATTAAGATTTAAATACTAAATGATTAAAACCGTTTGATTTTTAACATCTGTATGTATAAAATTTATTTGAAAATTAATGAACATAAAATTCAAATAAAACACTAATTAATCTAATATTCCATCACTAAAATATATATCTTTTTAAAATATGATAGTTGCTGGTGGTGATGGCTAAAGGTAGTGCTTGTGAATGCCGATTAAAAGCGGTGGATGGTGGTAGATTTGGTTGATGGTGGTAGTTTAGGGTAGTAGCTAGTGGTGATTGGTTGCGGTAGCTATTATGATTGAGGATGGCGGTGGTGGGTGGTGATAGTTAATAATAACGGGTGGTGGTAGTGGTAGTTGTGATTGAGGAAGATGGTGGTGGGTGGTGGTAGTTTATAATGATGGGCAGTGCCATCTATGGTTGTTGATGGTGGTGAAGTGGATGAGTGTTGGTTATCGTTGAGAATGATGGTAGTGCGAGCGGTGGGGATGGTGGGTGGTGGTAGTCGACAATGCTGGCGGCTATGATTGAGGATGATGGTGATGGTGGTTGAGTATGGTGGTGGTGACTGGCATGGTGGTATTTGATGTAGGCAATGGCAGCAGTTAATAATGAATATGGATGATAGCATTTTAATGAAATTAAGTCTCTGTTATAGATCTTAATAATACAGACCTATTCAGACCCATTAAGTGGTTGTGAAGTAAAAAAACTACACTTAACGATTAAGATCTGAATAATTAAGATTCAGACTTTAAAAACAAACGCATTTAATGTCCGAGATCTGGATGATTAAGATTCAGACATCCATTAAGTGCAAACAAATGAGGCCTTAGGATATTCTCTATTTAGATATAGAAGAGTTGTAAAACTTTGTTTTTAGCCTTTCCATTCGTCTTGAATCACTGGATTTGGAAACATCTGGACAGAAAAGAATATAGGGCTGAGAGAAGCTCTTCTATCAAGCCTCTACTTTGACTTTGATGAACTGGTCGGAGCATTAAAACTTGAATTAGTCCACAGTAGTGAGAGAGAACACCTAGCGGAGAAATTTTTTTTTTTGGATAAGTCACCTAGCCAAAAAAGAAAAGAATTGTTGGAGCTGAGCATGTAAAGCTGCAAATCAACCAGGTCAATAAGAGGGAGCCTACTTTGGCTATAGCATGCATACTTCTTCACTGAAGATTGTGTTCTTGCTAATTTTTTTGCACTTTCTTAATTTTATTTTTTGGAAGAATCTGAATATTAGGCTTCTTATTTTGCATGTCTAATTCTGGTGTTGCCCCTTATGCTTGCAGTTTGTTAACGAGGAGCTTCAGTCTCTGTGCTTTTGTGGATAATTTGATGCATTTAGCATTTATGGAGTGCAAGATTAATCATTGTAAAGTCATTGTTATTATTTGTAGACTTTGATAAGATTTCTGATGCAGTTTCTTCCTGATTGAAGTTTGTTGGGACAGAGGAGGCAATGCTTTTGGACTATGCAGTTCGTGAAGTGCGGAATATTCTGTCACCTGAAGATGTTGGAAAGAAGGAAACGAAGTATTTGGAGAGCCTAGTTTGTTGTACTCACCAAAATGGGTCTGAGATTAGGTTAAATTTGGTGCAATCTATCCTTTGGTCAATTAGTTTATGGTGTGACAACAAGTTGCTGGATTATCATTGGCATTTTCGTCAGGTTCTTTTCTATGCTTGCATATTCTTCTTATATTCTTTCTCTAATGTGTTATATGGCTTGTTAATGGTGATCTAACATGCAAAATTCTGTGTCTGATGAGAATTTCCTCCATTTTTCAGAATCCTTGTCTTTTCAAGGGGGTGTTATCCATGGCGTTGGTGGCAGGAAATCAGAAGTTCGATGCGTCTGGAAATATGGAGGTATTTGGGGAAAATTTATTTCTATTAAGTATCTTTTCTGTTAGCAGAAATAAGATATCCATGGACAATATTTTACCGGGTAACTAAATGTTTATAGCCTCTTTGCCCTTTTTGGGAAACCTCTTTGCCTGTTGGTCTCTCTTTCTGCCTATTCTCATCCTTTAGATTTTCTGTAAGGAAGCTGCCCAATTGACAATTGTGCATACTGCATTATCTGTGAGAATGCGTCAAGTTGTAACCACAGTCCACAGCAATAAAGGAAAATTAAAATTTAGAAAAGCATGAAGCAAGTGTCACGACCCAAATTCCCAACCCTCGGGATCGTGATGACGCCTAACACCATACTTGCTAGGCAAGCCAATGTTAGAAATTAATAAATCTTTCCTTTTAAAAGTTTACTTACACATAATAGAACAATTTAAAATAACTAAATCTAATAATTTCCAATGAATAACCTCACGAATAAAATAGTAAACGAATAATTAAATCGAGCCACGAACTAACTATATAGCTATAAGATTACCCCAGGGTCTGGTGTCACAGTTCACGAACTACTAAGGACTCTGTTTTGAAAGAAATAAAACATTGTCTATAAAGTATAGAGAAGACTCTAGGAATCTGCGGACGCCAACAGATCTACCTCGTGTTTCCGAGCGATGATGTCAGCTACTAAGATCTCCTAACTCTGGCCGGTACCTGGATCTGCACAAAAAAGTACAGAGTGTAGGATCAGTACAACCGACCCCATGTACTGAGTAAGTGACGAGCCTAACCTCGACGAAGTATTGACGAGGCTACGACGGGACATTTATAACATAACCTGTGACAATATATAATAAAGCAGGGAAGAAACTCTAAACTAAATAAAAACAATAAACTGTAACAATAAATAAAATAACTCAGCTGCTTTTACCGGGTCTTAGCTATAACCAAATTCTCACATAGTTTCCCAATTTCCAAAGCTCTCTTTTTGAAATAACCGTAAGTATAAAATATGAAAAATAGTAAAGTAAAACAGTAGTTTTTCCAAACCTTTGTATTCAAAATCAGTAAAATATAAGTGTCCTCACTTATTGCTCCTTGTTGCGGCGTGCAACCCGATCCCACCTGTCCACATCACTCCTTGTTGCGGCGTGCAACCCGCTCCCACCAGACATATCATATCAGTTTATTTACGAAAACTTTCACAATTCAGACCAAGCCTTTCACAACATTTTTGTATCAACAATTGTAAATAAAAACTGTAAAACTCATAAACTTCATCATTTATTATTTCACAACGAAACCAACCGGAAATTATATACGTATCGTAACACTGACATTCCAGCTCAATCCTTATGTAACATAACAAAACCAAGAGAACATCTAACACTTCCAAAATACTTGAAACAATACTTAACAATAAGTTAACGACTCCAAATAGACATATAAACATCGATGATCATGAAACAATTAAGCCCGGTAGCAAATAATTGGAAACAGGGAAAGGGATCAAGTTAAGCAGATAATTTAGGGGTGCATAGATACTCGTCACTTCACCTATACACCACACATGCAATTTCACATAGCAATTAAGTTGGGTATTCCTATTCCCTCAAGTAAAGGTTAAACCAAACACTTACCTCAAATTCGCAGGCCACTCACTGCTCAATTACAACTTTTCCTTTAAAATTTTGCTCTAACCCGCTCGAATCTAATCATAATTAGCTCAATATCATTAATTTAAAGGAACTAACTTTACTGAAAAATTATAGTTTTCCTAAGTTTTCCAAAAAAAAGTTCAAAACTGACCCCGGGCCCGCTTGGTCCAAACTCGGAGTTCGGACTAAATTCCGTTTACCCATTCATCCCCGAGCTTGAATATGCAATTAGTTTCGAAATCCGAACCCAATTCGAGGTCAAAATTCGATTCTTACAAAATTCTACCCAAACCCCCAATTTCTACCATGAAAATTCTTGATTTTTGATTGAAAAGTGATGATAAACATTGGGTAATTGAAAGGGAAGAGTTTGGAATTGTTTACCAACACTTTGGGGATGAACTTGTGGGTTGAAAATCGCCTCTAGGTCTTTTTAGTTCGAAAAATATGAAGAAAAGGGGTTGGAGTTCTAATTAAAGTGAACTCATTGCTCGACCCTCGCACCTGCAGTGCTTGGGCCGCATCTGCGCATTCGCACGTGCGGACAGGGGGCCACTCTGGCGGAAATGGGACTGGGCCCTTGGGGCCGCATCTGCGGACGCGTTTCCGCTTCTGCGATGGGGAGTCCGCATCTGCGGAACACGGAACACTGGCCAGGGCCGCTCCTGCGGGAAGGCACTCGCACCTGCGGCCAAAGGCTCACAGGTGCGGGCACACAGTGCACCAGCAGATTTTACAAGTTTAAAACATCCCGAAGCCTACCTGAAACTCACCCGAGCCCTCGGGACTCTAAACCAAACATGCACGCAAGTCTAAAAACATCATACAGACTTGCTCATGCGATCAAATCACAAAAATAACACCTAAAATAACGAATTTAACCTCAAAACTCATGATTTTTTCAAAAACACATGGAAATCACTATTTTCTCAACCGGACGTCCGAATCACGTCAAATAGATTCCGATTCTCACCAAATTTCACATATAAGGCTTAAACATCATAACAAACATGTATCGAGCTCCGGAACCAAAATACGAGCCCGATACCAACGGTTTCAAACATTAATTCATTACTTTATTTCATAAAAAAAATCCAGCAAAATAATTTTCTTTAAAAATTGATTTCTAAGGCTAGGGGCCTCGGAATTCAATTCCGGGTACACCCAAGTCTCATATTTTACTGCAGGCCTCCGGGATCGTCAGAACACAGATCCGAGTCCGTTTACTCAAAATGTTGAACAAAGTCAACTAAAACCAAATTTTAAATTCCAAAAATTACTATTTCTCATATTTTCACATAAAAGCTTTCCGGTTTCACGCCCAGACTGGCACACAAATCGAGGTAATTAAAATTAGTCTTTTTAAGGCTAATGAGCCTGGAATGGAGTCTTAATTCGTAAAATGACTCCTTTGGGTCATCACAACAAGCTATGTATGATTATCCACCACTTGTAGTTATCCAAGTATACAACCCAAAAAAGACTTGACTTGGCATCCTTATTATCTTCTCCTTTATGTAATTGGACATTTCAGTTAAGACAAGAATCTAGAATTGCAATCCATCCAAAACAAGCTACTTTAGTATGGCTCTTGTTTACCGTATCGAATTCCAAGGCCATATTCTTCTATTGGATCATTGTGTTTTAAGAGTAATTTGTAGCAAGACTTGACTGAAAATCTTTTATCCTTGCTACCTTCCCAGAATATGCTGTCCTCCTTATCTTAAATAAAAAATACTGTGCTCAGATTTTGTGGCAAGCAGCTCACATTTCTAATCGCCCAATCATTGAAATTTCTTCTAAAAAGAAGATTCCATTCTCCTTCTGAGAAGCAGTTTGCTATAGTACAAGTGTTGTTAATGACCAGATTATAAAAATCTTGGAAAATTGCTCCTTAAGGCAGTGTTTTCCAGCTATTTATCCAGCCAAAGTCTAATCTTTTTTCCATTCCCAACTCTTAGGCTGGTATGTAAGTCAAACTCATCGTAGCAATTCCTAATTTGTCTCCATATGGCTACTCCATAGGGAGCTTTCACCAGTTTGGTACCCCAGGGAGATTCCATCCCATATTTTACAGTCGCAACTTTTTTCCAGAGTTCTTCCTTTCTATCATTAAACCTCCATTGCCGCTTTAAACCATCAAATTAACTCAAGATAGTCCTTCACTCTATGAAGTCGAAAGAGTACACCCAGATTTTATTACCTTCGAGCAATACTATTAGGCTGATTATTAAGCTAAAAATTACTATGGCTAGACTTATAACACCCGTATGCCTCCAAATAGGATGGGAAAACACTTACAAATTTAACTAAGCTAGCGTTTGGCCATAGATTCCCAAATTTGTTTTGAAAAATCTGATTTGGGTGTAGTATGGTTTGAAGATAAAAATGTGTTTAGACATACGTTTTCAAAACATATTTCCCAACTTTATTTTGGAAAAACATGTATAAAATTCCCAAGTTTTGGGATTTTGGCCCAAAATCAGCAATTGGGGTGATTTTGGGATTTGGGATTTTGCCAAAATGTAGGCAAAATTTATGGCCAAACATGAGTTTGCCAAATAAATCCCAAATTTATTTTGGCAAAACTCATGGCCAAACGGGTCCTAAGAGTCATTGAGTGGGATCACTATGATTTTACAGTAAAGGACAGAATCACCTACCTTTCTTTTCGATAAAAACCTAAAAGTTGATCACCAGCTACCACCATTGAAAACCCACAAAGAATTATACTTAAGAACATTAAAAAGATGTCTCATTGGTACCATAGACAAAAGGATGCCATTTTCTTCATCTGTATCCTTCATCACTGCCATTTATGGCTGTGTCGCAAAGCTCTCTGCTTTCACTGACATCCTTGACCCCCCTCCCTTTCAAGCATATCAACGCCATCCCTAAGAACTTGGGAGATTCCCTTTTGTGTAAAATCTTTTAAGCAGGGACAGAAAGGACTTTCTTATAGTCCTTGGGCTTGCCATCTTATCTTAGGTTAGAAGTTTGGGTTGGGGAATTCTAGTTATTGTGAAATAATTTATTTAGCTTTTATTTTCTTTGTGCTCCTTTTGTTTCACAAGAATAAGTTGGACTTAATTCTTTTTTTTTTTTTTAGAAGGTAACATATTTGTATATTAGTATATAGACTTCACTAAAATTGTGAAGTCACCCATAATTACAAAAGAGAGTGCCCAAAAAGAAAAAAAGAAAACACTTATAATCCTTGGTCTTCTCACAAGGAATCTAGCACATCAAAAATGGATTCATGATCCTCTAAAAACTTTCCTTTACACCAAAAATAGAAAAGAGCTAGACATTTCATCTTCATCTTCATCTTCTGGGTGTTACTGGACTTGTCTTCAAAACATCTCTGATTTATCTCTTCCCAAATTGTCCACCATATACCGGCTGGGACAATTCTCCATCTCTCTTTATGACTAGAAAGATTGCCCTCTTTATTCCAGCAAGCTAGAACATCAAGTAATCTTCCCGGCATTGCCCATAAAATTCCCCTTAAGTTGATGAAGATTCTCCATATTTCTAATGTGAACTTGCAATGCAAAAAGAGATAACTAATTGTCTCTGCCTCCTCTCCACATAAGTAACATCTAGAACACAAGTAAAAACCTCTCTTGATTAAATTATCTTGTGTTTGAACCGCTTCTTTTGCTAGTAACCATGTAAAGCAAGCAACTTTGTAATGGATTTTTACTTTCCCTATCATCTTCCATGGCTAACATCCAACTTGATTATTAGAAAGGTTGAATTCCTTGTAAGGAGACTTAACAGAAAACTTCCCATGCCTATTCCCTTGCCATATCATGTGATCTTGAGAAGAGTTGATTCCACTGAATAGCTCCAAAATATTGTAAAACTCTATTACTCTGTCAATCTCCTAGTCATTTAGTAGTCTTCTGAAGGTAAGATTCCAACCTTGATTTGTCCATGCCTCATCTAGTGTTGCTTGTCGCTGTTGATTCAATATATATATATGTCAGGAAAAGTAGCTTCAAGGGTCCTTGGCCTAGCCAATTATCATCCCACGAGGAAATCTTCATACCATTTCCTACTTCGAATTTGAACTTGTTAACAACTTTTGGCCACAAATTGCTAATTGACTTCCACAAACTGACACCATATGGACTTCTCACAGGTTTGGTTGTCCATTTTCCTTCCATACCATACTTCTCCCTAACGACCTCTCTCCACAGTGATTGTTCATCTGCCGCAAATTTCCACTTCATCATCAGACTATGATTGTGAACTCTCAGGTTTTTAATTCCCAATCCTCCTGCCTTCTTGCTAGTAGTAAGAGAACTCCATTTAACCAAATGGAACTTCTTCTTCTCGCTATTGCCTTCCCATAAAAAGTTTCTTCTTAATGCATCAATTCTCTTCACTACATCAGCATGAATTGGGAATAGAGACATCATGTAAGTAGGCATGGTTCAAGTACATAGTTGATCAAGATTAGTCTACCTCCCATAGATAGATATTGATTTTTCTAATTTGCTAGCTTATTTTCACATTTCTCCAACACACCATTACAAATTCCTTTTGACTTGCTCTTGGCTCCCAATGGCATCCCCAAATATACGGTAGGCAGTTCACCTACATTCCCACCAAGAATATCAGCAAGACTTTGTAACTCCATTACCTCATTGACCGGGTAGATGAAGCTTTTGTGCCAGTTTATGTGTAGTCCAGATGTGGCTTCAAAGAGAATGAAGATCACCCTTAATACTTTCAGTTGTTCTCTATCAGCTTCACAAAACACCAGAGTATCATCAACATACTGCAAGTGGGATGTCATCATGTTGCTATGAGCCCTGCAATTCAATTGTTTGTCTGAGCTCTTTTCAACATATCATTCAAACTCTCCATGGCAATAATGAACAGGAAAGAAGAAAAGGGATCCCCCAGTCTCAGACTCCTCTGAGAAGGAAAAAAACCAGCTGGTGCTCATTTTATTAGGACTGTAAAACTCATAATAGATATGCAAAATTTTATCCAGTTAATCCACCTTCCACCTTCCACCAAAGCCCATTTTCCTGAGGGTTTCCAGAAGAAAATTCCAGTTCATATGGTCATATGCTTTCTCTATATCCAGCTTGCATAGTATCCCAGGTTCCTGGCTTATTTTCCTTGTATCAATGCATTCATTAACAATTAAGACAACATCCATTAGCTGTCTGCCTCTTATGAATGCCATCCGTTGAGAATCCACCAATTTGTTAACCACCTTCTTGAGCCTCTCAGTCAATAACTTGGATATAATTTTGTATATGTTGCCTATCAAACTGAGAGGCCTGAAGCCTATCAGTTCTTTGGCTCCTACCTTCTTAGGGATCAAAGCCACAAAAGTAGCATTAAGGCTCTTTTCAAAAATTCCTTTGGTCATAAAAGTTCTGGACATCAGCTACCACTTCCCTCTTAACCACTTCCCAACAATTACTGAAAAAGTCCATTGAGAATCTATCTGGACCAGGTGCTTTGTCTCCAGCACATGCCTTTACACTATCCCATATCTCCTGCTCTCCAAAAGGACTCTCCAGCATTAAATTGTCTTCTGGTGTAATCATCTGACTGTTTCTGACAGTACCTAGTGGCCTCCACTTCTCTTCTTCTGTGTAAAGATTTTGATAATATTTGATAACCTTCTTCTTGATGTCTTCAGGATTCTGCATAGATTCCCCTTCTACTATCAACTGATCAATATTGTTGTATCTCCTGTGAGCATTAGCTGTTCTATGGAAGAACTTAGTGTTCCTGTTTCCCTCTTTCAACCAAAGGGTCCTGGACCTCTGCCTCCACGCTACTTCTTCATGGTTTGAAATCTCCTCAAATTCCATGGACAAGGTAGTTTTTGTAAATATTTCCTCCTTTGTCAAGCTCCTTTGATCATGTAACTCTTCCAGCTCTGCAAGTTGGCTGAGGATACTTGCTTTTTGCAATGCTAAGTTACCTTGGAGAGTTTTGCTCCATTCTTTAAGCTTTACCTTCAAGGCTTTAAGTTTAAAAGCTAGAATGAAATCAGGCCTTCCTTCACAAGTAAAGGAGTTCCACCATTGTACTCTGCCTTTGAAGCCTTCAGTCTGCAGCTTCCAGATCTCAAACTTAAAGTATGATTTGACTGGATCCCAATTACCACATTGAAGCATCAGTGGGGAATGATCTGAGGTAACTCCGTGAAGCACTGATTGTTTTATGTTTCTAAGATCTTCATTCCAGTCAGCAGAAATCAAGAACCTATCCAATCTAGCTGCTATAACATGCCTGTCACCTTTTCTCCATGTATATTCACCTCCTGATAGTTGGATGTCTACCAGTTCCATATCTTCAATAAAATTAGATAACTCATTCATAACTCTTGTGATTCTGGTGCAATTCTTCTTCTCCGATGGAAACCTCACAGTATTAAAGTCCCCACATACCACCCAAGGCCCACTAAAGAGACCTTTTGCGACTGCCAGCTCCAACCAAACTTCCTTTCTTTCTCTCCTGTCATTAGGAGAATACACCCCTGAAAGATGCCATGTGTATTCCTGAGTCTTACCAGAAAATTTACAAGTAATTGTATGTGCTCCCAAGCAACAAACTTTCCCCGTCCATATTCTACCATCCCACATAACTACAATACCCCCCTCTAGTCCCACTAGCTTCTAGTTGTACAAATTTCACCCATCTATTACCCCATAATTCTTTTACTATCTCTCTGATATCCTCTTCTATTTTAGATTCTTGGAAGTAAAAATTCTCTGCCTTCCAACTGAGTATCAAACTTTTGATCAATCTCCTTTTTCTAACTCTATTGAGTCCCCTAACATTCCATGATATAATATATCATGTTCACTATCGTTGGTCATGACTAATGATGCATCCCCCTGCTTCTGGTTCCATTGCTCTTGAAATTACTTCCAATATCCAGACCTTTCAGCTCTTTGAAACCCTTTTTCTTTGGAGTCTGAGTCACATGTGTAGCTTCTTTCCCTTTGTTTACTTGCCTTCTGCTGTCAATTTTCATGAAAAGCTCCAATGCTTCTCGCACCCGTTAAAATCCACCCCAAACTCTTTGCTCAATCTGATGATATTCTGATGTACCCAAATGGATGCCTCGAATTCCAGATCTTCTTCTACCTCTAGGATTTGATGATTTAGAGGCACTGCTTCTTCAATTGCCCAGTCCACAAACATATCAGATTCTTTTGATTGCATGTGCATGTTGTAGCCCTCTGAATCATCTACTTCCCTTCATGTTCAGCAATAATCGACATAGAATTATCCCTATGAATGGACTCTTGTTGATTTTCCTTTCTCCATCGTCTTCTTTCTTCTCTTCATCTTCTTCTGGTTCGCTGTTGTTTTTGTTAACACTGCGCTCCTCTGCGTAAGTAGTAATCTAATTTCCCTCAAAAAACTTGAAGTGTAGAGCTGCTATTTCTTCGTTAAAAGGATCTGGTCTGGGCTCTGTGTTGGGCATCTTTTTTTCAGAGATAAATTGCGCGAAATAATCTGGGCCCAACTCCTTTAAGATATA
Organism: Nicotiana paniculata; assembly: GCA_005239505.1. Taxonomy (NCBI): domain Eukaryota; kingdom Viridiplantae; phylum Streptophyta; class Magnoliopsida; order Solanales; family Solanaceae; genus Nicotiana; species Nicotiana paniculata. The sequence goes on along the minus strand of ML312084.1, from coordinate 20,911 downwards.
TAACTGGGCTGCCTTATTAGTTGTGACTAATGAGTCACGTGAGTGGTCACGTGCATTTTTAGAGATTCGTTGTACCTCTTTCGAACTCTCCACGTGCCCCGTCAGAGCTGTACAACATTGAGCCCCTCCCCCTGATCTCTCACTGCCCCTTTTTACCCACTGGTTCAAGCAAGTTTCTTCTCCATTCACGCCGGTGTATGTTCTCACCGGAGCTTCACACTAGATCTGGATCTCGAAGATTACCCCTTCAGATTCTAACTTCACTGCTTTCGGGACTGCAAATCCATCTCCTCTAACCTTTATTCTTGCCCATTTCAAGTGATTTTTCAGCTCCGTCTCCTCCTCAGTTTGAATCCAGCCACCACAAAATTTCCCCACTTCTTTAATCACTTTTTGGGATCATAGGTGTAACGGGAGCCCTACTAGCCTGATCCATACATGGTTCATCATCTTGTTGCTTGGAACTGATCCCACCGTCGGAGTCCACCATTGAATAACTTTATGCTTCTTCCAGTACCAGTCAGAACATGTTCAGCGATTAATTTTGAAGAGAATTCGATAAGAAACCGATTCTGGTCCATCTCATAAATATTGGTTCCATGTGCTTGCTTCCAAGAACTAGATGCCCATCTGCGGATTTCCGATAGAGTTGCAATATCGGAAGTTCCTTCTGGAACAAACCCCACCAAGCATCTGCCTAACAAATCATTTGTGTTAAATCACCAGAGATGCGAATAATGTCTCCTTCTGGTTGGACCGTTGCTTCATTCATTTCTCTGCTAGCCCATTTATGATTTCTGACTGTGTTCGAGTAAAAAAGCCCCTCAAACATTCCTCTGTACCCTGTTATTAATGAACCTTTTCTATCTTTGCTGCAATATCTATCCATCCCGTATTGAATGCCACTTCTGGTATAATAATAACTGTCCTTCCCCTGCCTTGGACCCTAATGATGGTTATATAGCGACCATGTTTGTTGTAGTTCCTCGCACACAAAATTTCTGAGAAATGTTCCTTCATTCTCCATCTCTTCACATAGTTTCCTTTCATCTTCGATGCTTCCTTTAAATTCTCGCACAACCACACCATCGTCTTCCTACTGAATGTAGTTCTTCTAATTAGATTCCGACCGCGTTCTGTCCATTCATACCATTCTTCAGCTCTGGATGAACTTCTAGGTATGTTATAAGACTTAAAACCCACTGCAAAATAGATTGTGTTATCCTCTCATTGCAGGATTTTCACTTTAGGATGAATGGTCAAAGATCACAACAACAACAACAACCCACTAAAATCCCACCAGTGGGGTCTGGGGAGGGTAGAGTGTACGCAGACCTTACCCCCTATCCCAGAGGGGTAGAGAGGCTATTTCCGTGGACCCTCGGCTCAGAGACAATAGATCTGTGAATGGTCAAAGATCTTTAACTAAAAAGAAACAGAAGAAGTTTTATACAGAAGTCACAGTGGGTGAAAACTGATCTTTAGGAATGAAAGAAAGGATTCCGGTGAGAAGATACACCGGAAAAAGTAGTTCTACAGTCCTAGGAAGTTGGAAAGAGAAAGGCCTTGGGAAAATGTGCCTGAGAGCATTTTTCTAAGTTTTGGACTTAATTCTTAGGGGCTGTTTGGTTCGGGTTTTAGAAGAGCTAATACCCACATAAAAATTAGCATAATCTTATACAATTTTTGGTTGGGATTTGAGGAGATTTATCTTCACAGAAAAATCAGCATTAATTAATACAATATTTGGTTGGTCCTTTTTGTTTTCCTCAAAGTAATTCCTACATAATTATGTGGGAACCCATGTATTATTTTTGTGGGATAGAATTTGGAAACACAACAACAATAACATGTGCAGTATAATCCCACAAGTGGAGTTTGGAGAGGGTACTGTGTACACAAATCTACCCCTACCTGGAGAGTAAGCTCCCGTTATGCGCGGAGTCCGGGGAAGGGCCGGACCACAAGGGTCTATCGTACGCAGTCTTACCCTGCATTTCTGCAAGAGGTTGTTTCCACAGCTGAATTTGGAAATACGTGGATTAAAAATTCCAAAATGACTAAACTAACCCTCATACTAGTAAGTAATATTTTAATTGGTTATAAAAAGTAATAAATATATTAAATGATGCATCATACACTAATATATTTAATAAATCAAACTAAAGTGTCAACAAGAAATAATCCCTGCATTATACAATCCTTGCATTACTCATGCATTGCGAATCCTTACATTATTAATCGCTGCATGACTAATCCCCGCATTGCTAATCCTTGCATAACTTGTCTCTAAACTGAATAACCCCTTAATGTTTCCTTAGAATCGTAAAAATGTTTTTCTTCACACTGTTGCAGCTGATGCTCGATGCTTCAGATGAGATCATTGCTAGCAAAGTCAGAATGTATGTTGAGAGGTCTGCAGAAGCTGCTTGCAACAGGGTATGGTATCTAATGGCTTTGCAAATACAGTAGAGGAATACCTGATTTTTTTGTGAAAAAAGTTGACATATTAGGTTGATCTCAGGTCACTGGTGCAATAAATGCTGGATCTAAAGTAGATCAGAAACATCCTTTGGCTTTGCTTGCAAGTGAATTGAAATCAATTGCTGAGAAACAGTTAACTGTGTACCATCCGGTCCTCAGGCATTGGTGTGCTGAAGCTGGAGTAGTCTCAGCTTTGAAATTGCACAGATTTTATGGTGAAAGACTGGTCAGATTTCAGTGATAAATAATAATCTCCAGCACTTTTTTTTGTTGTTCTTTTGAGTCAAACTTTCCTATCCTGCTGTGTAGGAGCCATTTCTTAAGAATATATCTTGCCTTTCCGAAGATGTGAAGCAGGTGCTTGCTGCAGCTATTCTATTGGAGAATTATCTCCTTGAGCTCCATTCATCAGAACGAGTAGAAAATGGCATGCATTCCCCATTGATGTTAGACTTCGAGCGTAAGGTAAATTTGCACTAGGAAAGCTATTACGTATTGCTGGAACTGTGTAATGAGCCTAATGAGCTTATTCCTCTTCTGAAGCTGTCCTGGATGCCACATGTTATTTATTTGTTTCTACTCTTTCTTGAATTTTTCCATAAAATGAAATGAAATATGCTGAATTTTACTTCCACTACGTGCTTGAGTTTTTCCGATCACATGCAGGTGAACATTTTTCAGTCCATAAGAATGTTAGTGGAAAGTAATATATGGTGTTGCTAAAGGCGGCATGCCCAGAAGCTAGGCATGAAGGCTATGCACTTTCCCTTGCTTAAGAGGCCAGACACCTGGCCACTAAGACTTGTGCCTCGGTGTCTATGTGGTCTGTCACTAGAAAATAATTTTGGCAAAGTGATATATTAATTTCAAAGGAACTGTTATGGATGAATATCTTAATGGCTGGTCGCTAGATGTAAGTTAACAATGTTAAGTTATACCTTCGTATCTAAAGTAAAAAATTTTAAAATGGGTTTTGAACTTGATAAATGCCGGTTTTACTTGATGTTTCACTTTACTGCAGTGTTTTCAATTCCGTTGACTATATAATTGTTGCATGTGTTTGTTATTCTGCATTACATAGTAATCTTTTTAATTTTTGTTCATTTATGCCTCTCTTCATTAAAGCTCCTTTTATGGGGAATTTGTGCTTAAATTGAAAAAGTTGCTTCCTTAGCAGAACTTGACACTTCTCTTTGCGTTTTACTGTGATGGTTAATTTTCAGCTTATCTTGTGATGAGTTACAACAGAGCTTGACTTTTCTGCTATCCTACATGAAATGGTTAAATGATGAGAAGAGACTAACTAATGTTTTGCAAACAGTGACATGTTTAAGAGCACAGATTCTATCGATAAGCAATTATAAATCTTCAGCTGTCTTTTAATGGGATTTCACTTTTATATTTTATTCTTCTGAAACTATAATAAGAGGTTTTCTGTTGCTTTTGTTTTCTTGGATTGCAGATTGGAGAAATCGCAAGGCCAATTATTCTTGATTGGGTGATTGCTCAGCATGCGAGGATACTTGAATGGACTGGGCGTGCTGCTGATCTCGAGGTTAGCCTTTTAAAAGATTCTAAGTTGGTTGTAACATAGTAAAAGTTAGTCTGGTTCTGAATGCTAAAAGCATATAAAGACATGATAATGGTTTGCTTCCTTAGCTGAGTACCTTTGGTCAGAATAATCTAGTTTCTAGTTATACATAGGTTTTTTTTAATCTTAGGTCCTATTTAGCAATTTGCCACAAAATTCATTCCATAAGCAAATATGTATTTACGCACCCGGCGGGATTTTTGAAGAGTCTGAGCAACATTGGATTAAACTACACATAGGTGTTTTCTTTCATCCGAACTTCCATTTAGTCATTGTGCTCATATATTTCCACTTAAGCAAATATCTTGCTTCTATCTTCTGGTTGAAAATAGCAGTTACGTTGTTGTCGTTTTTGGCAATATGTTTCTTGCTAGCGAATCTTTTATGTAGTTTAAACATTAAAATTGTCGTCTTAATCACAGGACTGGGAACCCCTATCACATCAGCAGAAACAAGCAGCTTCAGCTGTAGAAGTATTTAGAATTATAGAGGAGGTATGCCCCTTAATTATTGATGTTATTCTTTTCTTTGGATAAATTCTGACTTTTCCTTCCAGTCACTGAAGATTGGTGGAAGGAATATTATGAAAGACATATTGCATTACACCACTTGATGCGTAGAAACTGCAATTTTGACTAGGCAGTAAAAGATTTTTCAGAAAAGATATATCATGGTGAAGGCACCAAGAAGAATAATGCATGCACATATAGTATATTATATTCTTTCTGCTGGTTGGGATAAAGAGTCTTCAATTATCAAGTTTTGTTTAAAATCTTGTTAAGCCAATAATGAACTTAATAGTAAAAAACGAAACATTGGATAAGTTAACCCATTCATATTGACTTTTGTGTTAGATAAGTTGTTTTTTATGTATTTTAGTTACTCCGCATTTTAGCACATGCACGCATGCTAGTCTGTAACCTTCATGCATCTCTATCTTCAAGAGATTGCTAGGTCTGTGTGTTTGCAGAGTTCGTATATTTTTTATTATGCTTTATCATGTTCTTGCTGCTCTACCCTTATCTTTGAAGTTATTTAAGGTATATCCTGCTTTGTTGGTTGCTATACTGTTTATTTACTTATTTTGTCTTGCTATTTTCTCTGGATTTCATCTCCGAGTTGATTTGCAGACTATTGATCAATTTTTTGAGCTGAGGCTTCCAGTGGATATCACGCACTTGCAGGCTTTGCTTTCCATAATATTTCACACGTTGGATGCCTACTTGCAAAAAGTGGTTAACCAGTTAGGTAGCGTGATTCTTGGAATCCATTAAGTGTTTGTATTTATGTTGGTTCTACTCGAATTATAACCATTCTAGGGCCCAGTGTCACTGCCAGTGGAACATCTGTCTAGATAGAATCTCTTTTTTTTTGTGCCTCCAAAATTTTTTGGGGCGGGTACATTATCCATAGAGTTTCGGACCGTGAGCCACTGGTCCTCGGGTATTAAAAAAAAGTTCTTCCCAAAAAGTTGGTGCTGCCCCCAAAGATGATAAAAAAAATTAGGGTCTTGTTCAATAAGTGCATACAGATATGTGAATGTTGGTGGTCATCTGATGTTGGTGATGTGGTTGAATTTGTCGACTGCCTTGAACACAATTGATTCACTGTTCTTCTAAACATGTATAAATCCATAATGGGGAGTCTTCTTTTTGGTCTTGCAGGGCCTTATGTTATGTTACCAAAACCATTCTCTCTTTGCTTTCATATTCTCTTTTATAAATACTGTGTTTGTGAATTCATTCCTGTTACATGAGGAGATCGTGAAGTAATTGAGTGACTTTTAACGATTTCCAGAAGGGCATGTTTTTGTAGAATATTGGTTAGATGATTGCTACATAGATTTTGAGTTTGGCTAGTAAAGGACTTCTCTTGTCTTCTTGTGCACAGCAAGAGATAGTACACTTCTAAGCACAAGAGCAATCTAGCGTTTTCAAAGAAAAATTTGTTTTGCTAATTAATCTTCTGCGTCGAGTATTCAGCCTTTGACACTCATATCAGCATATTAATTTCCATAACTCTTATTTGATATCAATTACAAACTTTTGAATGGTGCAGTGGACAATCACAATCTTTATCCTCCTGCTCCTCCCTTGACTCGTTACAAGGAGACGGCATTTCCGAGCGGCAAGAAAAAGTTGGTTGAATCTGTTGTTCTTGATAATGCGGTGAATAAGAAGTTGGAGGCCTTGACAACTTCCAAGCTTTGTGTCAGAATGAACACCCTTCAAGTGAGTGCAAGCTTCTACCTTTTGACAGTTTTCTAACTTTTAGTTGGCTTACTGAAGAAGATGAGTGATTTTGCTGTATTTGTTTTCATTTTGTCATGCATCTGGTGTTTGTATATAGTCTTGGGTAATCCTCGCCTCATGAGCTAGCTTTTAAGTTGAGTTAGGCCAAATGTACGTCTTTCGTATGAGCTAAACTCATCTATTACCCGTTGTTGGGCTCTTATGTTGTTCACGCTCCAGATGTCCATTCCTAGGTGTGCGTTGTCTCCTTATATGGTCTACAACAATCCTCATCTCATGCGCCAGTTTTTAAGGTTGTGTTAGGCCCAAGATCTATTTTCTTTGGATTTACATCTTTAGAATTGTATATTTATTTTTTTTATATTTTTTTATTTGATTACCCAGATATCTCGGAGGGCCAATAGCGCACGATTAGAGACTTAGGAGATAATGGTCCTGTCCCTCTAACCTTCTCCACTTAAATAACAGGAGGGGTCGAACTCGTGACATGCCCTTCACCCACACATAATGCGTTGCACTCTTACCACTTGGCTATAACCCTGGGGCAATTGTATATTTATCGCTAAGACCTAGTCAGATCGTTCATTTGAAAGTGGACATCTCCCTACAAATTGACCTCGTTATAACAATTCCATGTGAGAAAGGAGTTGTCACTAGATTTTTTTTTCCCACACTGATGATAGCAGCTTTGGAAATTAGCTTCTAAATCTTAATTGTTGCTTCACTTGGAATACATCTGGTATCTCCCAGGATTCTTTTGTTTTAGATTGAGATTTTTATGCCCTTGTAGGAATAAATTGTGAGATATAAAAAGCTCTAGTTTTGAAGAAACTCTAATTTCCTTCATAGTTAAATCTTTTAGTGTTTGAATGAAATGAATGTAAATAGAGCGGTATGGATTCAAAGGCTTCATGAGAATGACCCTAACTAATTTTGGGTTGAGGCTCAATTGATTGATGGATTGTCGTTTTGAAGTCTGAAATAGCTTTCACTGTCTGCTAAATCTGCATTTGTTTGTTGCTAGTTCTTATTTTAGTTTTATGAAATGAGTTGAAAAAAGTGCAGAGTCTCTAGAAACATTGAATCTATTCGTACAGCAGTAGATGTGGATACTCTGGTATACAACCAATACACAGACAAATATTGAATAACAACCTCTGAACTTTCCCTGATGTTGCAACTTTGAATGGTGTCGCACAAGGGCTTCTTGACCATGTGTGATATTGTTATCCTAAACCACTAATAATGTGTCGTTTTCCGATTGTTTTGTGATCATCATGGTCTCCAGATTTGAAATATGTTGGATTCAGTTCTTTGGCCCAACTTATGCCAAAATCTCTTAAGTTATTTGATATTGCATAGCTATGTCCCCCTCTAGCCCGGTCCCTCCCAATCCTTTCACCTAAAAAAGGAAAAGCAAATCTAAAATTTTAATGTGATGTCTGGCAAAATTTTCACTTTTCTTGATCGAAGGATATCTATATATGCTCCTATTTGGGATCCTTTTTTCTTTCAATATTTTCATTGATTCTCTAGTTTGAGCTGCATACCTTTTCTTTTATAACTTACTATATAACTGTGGAAGGCTCATTTGTTCAAATTTACTTATATCTTCTCTGCTGCTTCTTTTCCTTTGCTTTTGGTGGTTCTCTGTAACGCTGTTTAGTCACAGAAACTACTATTTTTCCTGATAACAGCAATACTTTCTCATGCAGTATATGCAGAAGAAGATTTCCACCCTTGAGGATGGTATTAGGGAGTCGTGGTCGGCTGTTAGACTTTTTAAAAATCAGACATGCCGTAAGTTCTGCATCTATCTGTACTTTTACAAAGTATAGTTTAGCACTATTCTCTCATCCATTTTCTTCGGAAATGTTGTAGTTAGTTGCTTACTTAATTATTGGAGGATATCTTATACTGAGTCATTTGAAAGTTACTCGTGCAGATTATAGTGATTTAAAAACTTACCTAAACCTTTTAGGGGTTTTCTAGAGATACTAGGTTAAGTGGTTTATTCTGTCTGGTATTTTCTCTCGTGCAAGGAAATGCAAATTTCAGTTTAAGCTTCATACATTTTTCCACTTATTCGATGAGTTGAGGAATCATCTGAGGAATATCACCTTTGAATGGCTATCTTACTGATGTTCGTTCTTGTTACCTTCAGCTGATGTGGATTCTCGTTGGACTTCGAATGGGATTTTGGAAATGTGTAACGAATCAGTCGATGAGCTTTTTGTTGCCACCTTTGACTGCATCCGAGATAGTGCCGCCGATGCTATCAGGAAAACTTGTGAGTTAGTGGGTAAGTACGCTCTATCCTGGTTTCATTTAGTGGTAATGGACTTACACTTAGTCTACAGTGTTTAACAGCATATTGGCATCTTCTAATAAATATGACAATGTAATTCCTAGTGTGGTCACTGTTCGAAGAATTGCTCCGTGGGTCTTCTTATATGTAACAAAATTTCCTCTCGTAGCATTTGATTTCTGCAATAGAAGGTGCTGATTAGATGTTGTTGAGTAAACGTTATTGAATTATTTATCCAAAAGGTAAATATAAAGGTTATTATATCACCATATCAGTCCGTGAAAGTCTATTTGCTTGCTTCTGTTCTGATTTGAGTACTGGAGCCTATGGCGGGGAATCTATCTTTTCCTCTGTTAACCATCAGAGACATGCTCTTGTGCTGGTCTGAGGGGAGTATTTTGCAGAACATGTTAAGAGGATGCTGTTATCTCTCTTTCAAGACATGAAGACTTTCAGTTGAAACATGGGGTGAAAGTTATGACACAAACATATCTTGGTATTACTGACAAATAACTTTGAAGTACAAGAGGGAACTATGAAGTATTCGTGCTGACTTTTCATCAAATTTAACTGAGGATCTCTGAAAACTAAGGATAAGGTTGCCCGAGCCTAACAAGGTGTCTAATATTTAGGGATCTCCCTGGGCATACAGTATCCTGACCAATGCAAAGGTAGGCAGCAAGATATTGAGAACAGCCCTAGGCCAGTATTACCCCTAAAATTAAGTCGAACGGCCTTGAGTTCTTAACCAGTGGAGCTCCTTGCAGTATTAGGGAATGCACCTTCTCATATCTCTTAAAGCATTTATCATGCGCATGCGTAGACCATTTTTTGATTTAGCTACGTATTTAATGATTTCCTCTCAAGAAGATGCTTTTATCTTCTTAATATTCTACTTGCGGCCGAAGCCTCCATAGGTGCTGTTGGAAGGTTCTTTACAGCATATGCTTTATAAAGTGCTTGAGCAAATTGAATTGACAAGGGAATTCCTCGATGGTTTGGTGGCTTTGGGTGGTTTAAATATCATTCTTTTTTCTTTTCTTTCCATTATAAAGTAATGCGGTCCTGTTAAATCTTAAATGCCACGATTAGTATGTCCGAATGGTCGTTTGTTTATAAAATGGTAAAATTGGCATCTTGCAAACAAGTGGAATCACTCAAAGCCTATCTTAGGTGCGTCAACTTAAATTTGTGAAGGCTTGATTTTAAACAAGAGAGCTTCGTATGTGCATTCAACTTGAACAATCAATAGAGCTGACCGTTCTCACTGTTTACTTTGTTTTTAATAAGGTAAAGTTTTATTGAGAAAAGTAATAAGATAGTACAGAAAATTACATAAAAGGACCAGACAACATCTACAGAAACCTCCAATTACATCTTCCCTAGCAAATCCAAAAAAAATGGACCATTTCTCGATTTGTGCGTGTCATCCTTGTGCAGGGGTCATGCTAAACTGTCTATTTAATTTGCTAGCTATGCGACTTTTTTTTGATCAATTATTCTCTTCTTAGATCTGATGGTAGCGTATTGTTTGCTTTCTGAGTTTTGAAGGCAAAACAAGTTTCTTTTGGTTCTTTTTGCAAAGTTTTATCAGAGGATGTGTGATTAGGGGACCTCCCCTTGTTTATTTATTTGTTCCCTGGCTTTTCGAAAGGTCTTAGCACTTGGATGTAGCTGTTAACCTAAGCTATTCTTATGTGATTTTTAGGAGCTAGAGTTATGTTTTGGGACTTGAGAGAACCATTCATATTTAATTTATATCACGGTGGTGTTGAAGGTGCACGACTGGAAACTATGCTTCCACAGTTTGATAGAGTAAGACATTCAATATTTCACTCTACTCCCACCTCTTCCTCTGTATCTCTAAATACAGGAAAGAAAAAGATCAAGGGATTGCATATTTGCATTGAATGCCTGGTCAGAAAGCTGGATCTATTCAAGATAACTTTAGTCATTACATGTTTTGTTATTTAGGTCCTCAATAATGTTTGCGCTCTGATTGATGACACCCTCAGAGACATTGTAGTGAAAAGTATTTTTAAGGCATCTCTGGTATGATCTCATTCTCATGAATTTTCTATTATGATTCCGTTTGTCCAGTTCTGACTCTCTGATTTCACTGGATAGGAAGGTTATGCTTGGGTGTTACTAGATGGAGGGCCTTCACGTGCATTTTCTGATTTTGATGTTGTCATGATGGAAGATGACCTCAATATATTAAAAGTAAGTATCCTCTCCTAACCTTCTTATTACTAGTGGTCATTATGCTTATTGAAGCAGCAGTTGAATTTAGAGTTCTCAAGCAGCTTAAGTTATTTAGCACAAGTTAATTTTTGACGGACTGACTAACATGATTGCTACTAGAACTCCTTGCAATTTCACTTGCACAGAATACTTTCTGTTGAGTACTTTTCCCCTAAGTTGCTCGGACTCTTCACTTTTGGTGCCGCACCCGAGTCGACAGGATGTGGATGTGGGTGTGGGATCCGTACTAGATTTGGTCAATTGATTTTGGGTACTTTGACAGAAATCGATGTAGGAATTCGAGACAAATACAATGATTTCTTAAATAAAAGAAAAGCTATGGTGGAATTATAATTAGGTGTATTTTTATAAATCTATTTTTAGATATTTGAATTACTTTTAGCAGAATCACCGCACCCATATCCGTACCTGGATCCTACCCCGAATTCTAAAATTTAGATCATGAAGGATCCAACCTCTAGATCCGCACCCGTATCGGATACCCGCACCCGAGTCCGAGCAACTTAGCTTTTCTTTTCCAATTATATCTTTTTCCAATTCAATATGATGCTGGAATGAAAAAGTGAGTTACACGGGAAAACACATGTTGAAGACTTCCTTTGCCTCACGCTCATGTAGTTGGCCACTGGATAGTGGATACCTTCTTTTAAACAGGATGTGTCATAAGTTCTGAATCTCACACTCATCCAATACCGATGTACAAGTTTCTAACCAGAACTTAGTGCACACCGGATGTCATATAAGTATATCCAACAGTGATGTACTTAATCTCAGCTAGTCTTGCCTTTATTGATCTTTTCCTTCCAGTATGTTCAGTTCTCAGCTAAATCTGTATTCAGTAACTGTGTTCAGAAACAAAATTTATGTTTCTTTCACTTTCTAGGACTTGTTTGTTGCTGAGGGAGAAGGGCTTCCCCGATCACTAGTTGAAGAGGAAGCAAGATTCGCTCATCAAATCCTCAGTTTATTTTCTCTCCGGGTTTGTTAACCACTTATTAAAGCTTTTGGCCTGTTTATATGTGTGTGTATATCCATACTGTAAGACCTATTTGATTCATTGGTTTTTATTAGCAGGCTGAATCTGTCATCCAATTGTTGATGACTTCTAGTGAACACAGTTCAATAGGACTTGAAGCACATAAATATGGGCACAGACATCTGGGAGATGCACACACCTTGATACGTGTTTTATGTCACAAGAAGGAGAGAGAAGCTTCGAAATTCTTGAAGCTGCATTATCACCTTCCAGCATCATCAGGTGCCCTTTCTAATTCGACCAGTTTGTTATGGTTTTCCAAAATGCCAATGTGAGGTTTTGAGCGATTCAAGATCTTTATTATATTGTCAACCAATGGATTGTGGACTTGGTTAACTTACTGTAGTCAAACGGAGGACTCAGAGTAGTAATTAAGTGTGTTTTGAAATGCATAGAAAAGAAAGAACAAAAGATAACCAATTAGACTGTAAGAGTAAGGAGGCTGTTGAAAGTTTATGTCCTAACTTTTGAAATATGGGGAAATTTGAGCTTTGAAATATGGGGAAATTTTCCCCGTTTGTCCATAAACAATAAGTATTCCAAATACGCTTTTTCAACATCAACTTCGACAAAAAATACTTTCCTTTTCCGACTTAACCAAATGTTGTCCAACGGACTACTAAAAGTTAATGAACTATCCTCTGCATGGACTTCCATTCTGTATTTCATTTCAAGAACTATCTGAAGTTGGGGTTCGTTTGTGCTCTATAGTGGTCTGGTGATCACATGATTCTCTTGGAATATTGGCATTTTGACACAAATTTGCATGGTTTAGTATTTTCTGCTGCTGAAATCCAATTTTTGGAGTGCAGTGTACGATGAGGCTGCAGCGGAGGACGCCTCTGTGAAGTCGCCACTTATGGCAGATCTTATTAAAAGGAGTGCTTCGTTTCGTTGGTCTGACAAAGGAAGTAGCAGTTTCAGATCTTTAAAGAAGAAAATCCAGGAAGCAACATCAGATTTTAGGCACGTGGGATGGTGATGATGCTATCCTCTTCTTGATGCTATCCGTCTGATGGCTGGTTCTATAAATAATGCTCTCTATATGCTGCGCAAAAAGTGGCGGAAATGCTAACTGCATTTAAATTTAGAGCTGTAAGACCGGATGAAAAGTGCTTGTATGTCAAAGAAGACCATTTGCTCATAAGACAGGGAACACTCCATTAGGGAGTCTGCTCAGAAAATTTTGTTTCTAACTGTGAAGTTGTAGATCAATGTTATTAACTACAGGGCTCAAATAAAAGTGAAAGAAACATTCCCAGATTATATTATGCCTACATATACCTAAGAAATGAACATGGTGACAAATCATGTATGCCTATCCTGACTCTGCACATTAGTGAAATTTGACATGTTCTTTTCTATTCCATCACAACCTGCTCAGGTAGTTCTCTTCGCCGCTTGCCATTGTTGCAGGATTGAGTCCTACTTCTTTTAAGTTGGAAAATAACGGGGGTGTAGTAATTCAAAAGTATAGAATTATCAGTACGTGCCCTTATAATAAAAAAAATATTTAAGGAAGCAATCAGCTAAACTTTCTACTAACAGCTTATTTGATGGTTGTTACCTATTGTATCGTATCATATCGTTAGTTACTTTATTTTAATACGATGTTTGTTTTGATTGTTACTTAAATTTTATTGTATCATATCGTTAATTTTGCTGTTACGTAACGACGAAATGTGTCACTTTATGTTATAACCGATTTAGTGTGGACGCATCGTTACCTTGTCTTTTTCTCTCAATCTTACCCTTAATTATTGTTAAATAATTTTATTTTATCATTTATTCTACTTTTTTTATAGTAATTTTATCCTGTATAATAATTTTTTAAAATAATTTTGCAAGTTTATTCTTCATATTGAGATATTATGAAACGACGACAGACGATACAATCTATCCAAACATTATATTCATCAAATGATATAGTATAATACAATACGATACGACACATTATAAAACGATACGTAACTACCATCCAAACAAGCCGTAAAGAGGTTGAACATTGCCAGAGAAAAGTTAAGCAAAATATTTAAGGGGAGAGTGCTGAAGATTCAAAAGAGAAACTTCATTGGTACTGTCTAAGCTCCCAAAGCAACATTTCAACCTCAACCAACAGAGGGAGTAATAGTTAAGCATGCAGGTACCTTATTGGAAGGTTCCTTATAATTAGTTTATTTATTTCCATTACCAAAAAAAAACAGTTTAATTATTTGCTCCCTTCATTAATTAATATGGTCGACTATTATCATGACTTGTTCCTTGGGTCTGCATAATGCAAAATATTTATTAAAAAGAAACCCTGAAGAGAAAAATCCATTGTATAACCGCTCTTAAAATAATAACAAAAAATATATATATTCTTATATACGTATATATATTTTGTGTTATATATAAAAATTATACAAATTTTATATATTTTTCTGGCTACCGAATATAAATAATTTCTGATGCGCACTAAAGGTGATAATACCCTATAAAGAATTCTAAAAATTTATTAATATTACAAAGCTACCTCTAGTGAATGGTTCAATTGAATTTCCTTTATCGAAATATTACACTGAAATATATATAAATTATTGAATGCACTTGACAAATGACAAGTTATGTGGTGTCGTGGTAAATTTAGGTTGTTCAAATTTTAATTTAGGTCGTATATTTAAATTCAAGTGTAACACTTATATTTTTGGAATCCATTCATTAAAATTCTTGGCTCAGCCATTGATCACTTATGACTAGTTTATGATTAATTAGAACCCCTAAAGAAGCCTAGCTGTTTCCAAAGTCCTAAAGAAAAGTATCAGCGTGGAAATTTCTTCTACACATGAATTAATGAGTTTAACCTATACTTCGGTACTTGGTTGAAAAATGTGACTTGTGTTTCTGAGTTTTCAAGCAAGAAGCTTCTTTGAAATTATATTCAGATATGGAATTCCAAATCTTTAAGATAATAATTAATTGTCCACTCATGTAGATGATTATACATTTTCTATATATGTTGCTTGGAAAGAATTTGGTATTCATTCAGAAGAATGACGTAGAGATCTCGGAAATAAAGAGAAAGAAAAAACAAGAAATAAAAGACAAAAAACACTCTACTATTATATGACATGTGAACCATAAAAACCTTTCTCAGATAAAGAACTCGGCATAAATGTAAAAAAAAAAAAAAAACTAATTAGATGTTCCTATATGCAGTGTGAGAGTTGAAGGTAAAAATTGCACGGGGCGTCCTATTTGGTCGTCCCATTTAATCTATACTTATTTTTTTAAACATTTTTAACTTGTACCCACTTTTTAAATAACTTCTCTCGTCCTCGTTCTTCTCCTCCTTCGTTTTTTCTTCTTACCTATTTGTGTCACTTAAGTCCACAAAAAACCAACAGTTTAGTTCCGGACTCTGTGCCGGGTGGGAGGAACCGTTTGGAATACGTAAGAATTGAAAAGACCACACAAAAAAATTGCTTTTATAGAGGGAAAAATAGATAGGTTTTGGTCCCTTTGGCAAAGTTATATAACCAAAAAATTAGTCGAAGAGCAATTGAGTGGCGTAATTCCACATTGCTTAATCAAGATACTTATAGAACTTCACGTTAGATCTGTGTGAATAAAGTTCTATATGAAAAATAGGAAAAGAATTAAAATTAT
This sequence comes from Nicotiana paniculata, assembly GCA_005239505.1. NCBI lineage: Eukaryota > Viridiplantae > Streptophyta > Magnoliopsida > Solanales > Solanaceae > Nicotiana > Nicotiana paniculata. The sequence goes on along the minus strand of ML312084.1, from coordinate 5,327 downwards.
TTATAAGGTATTGAATATTCTTAAAACGGTGAAATTTTTAAAAAGATATTGTACCAAACTATATTAAAAATATCTTTGAGCTAATTTAGCCTACCAATTGGTATTATTCAATAGTTTGACAAGAACAACTTGAAGATTGCGGAATGGGCATGTTTATTACCTTTACTCGTAGCTTGGAAACGCACACACACAAAAAAACATATGGGTTTGGTGTCCATAAATATTCGGATGTATCGGTGGCGCACGCTACTAATCTCAAAATTAGCTCATGAATAGTGATGAGTCATGACATCATGTGGAGCTTAATTAGTTGAAGGGAAGACCTTTTGAGAAAAATATAGGAGCTTGCCTAAATATAATATTATATTATATTATACTAACCCTACATTCCGCACAAAAAAAGAAAAAGAAAAAGAAAAAAAAGAAGATAGATATACACAATGGAGGTTGCCCCTTTCTCCCATCTCGACAGCTCTTTAGAATATAGGAGCTAATTAATTAGCTTCATCGTAACACGACAGAAATGGAGCTTCTAGAAGAAATAAAAAAGACAACATCAAAGATCGATATTTTTATTCTTAATAAGATGTTTTAGATTATAATCTTGAGAATAAAAATATTTTGATAAGAAACACTCTTTATTTTTATTTTTAAATGAGTCGAATTCAAATCAGGATACTAAAACGATGTAAAACAAAGAGAAAAAAAAAGACTATCGTTGAATTTAGCCACTAAGACAATTTCTAAGGAAGAAAAAGAAAGATAAAGATGCAATATTCCAAAAGAATAAGTAGAACATTTGCGTCCAAAAGAGGTATAACTGTGTTTGGCGCAATGCTGTCATGTCTCTGTCTCAACCACATTTTCTTGAGTCATCAATGAGTAATAATAGTATTCAAATAACATATAACTAAAATAATTGGATATAACATGATATGACCTGACCTAATCGGAAAAATAAATAAAAAAAGGACATTTTTCTTCTTATCCAAACCTGTAGGACAGAATAATATACTCAACGGAATTAATTAACTCTATGGAATTTTGTCCATCTCTTATCACTAAAAAATGATACAATAGTGAGTTAATCTGGTTGGACTATATAGTCAATAAGACAAAACTCTAATTTCCACACTTTATCTATTTATATCGCGCGACAAAAGAAGATTTGGATCAAGAAACTTTAACTTAAAGAGTTTAACTTTTATATTATTAACAGTATGTTTTATATTATATTATCTAAAATAAAAAGAATTACAAGAAAATACACATGATTTTACATCATTAGGGATGGACATAATTTGGGCAAACCCGAAATCCATTTTTTTTTTTTTTATTTGGTTTAGATTTTTGGATTATGGATTGGAGTTCGGATTTTATTTTTATATATTTTGAATTTTGGATTTGGGACTTCGAAAATTCGGATATCCGAAAATCCGATTTTTTTTTTACCTTATATTTAGCCTTACCTGTCAGACATTAGCCCATTATGGCATTACCCACATACATATCTAATACTAATAAATCTAAATCTCCAATAGTATCATGCCCATTAAATGTTAGCCCGTATATTCAATACAAATTACTAAGTCCAATATGAAATACTCTACCAAATCAAATATAATATAGGTTCTTTCTTCTCTGACGTCTCACCTACACATCCATCCCATATGTGCGTTTGTAAACACTGAAGAGTTAAGGCTGAAATTGACTAAAGATTGAATTTTGAGGTCGCCTTTCCCAGTTAATCTTTAATTTATTATAGTATAATTTGAATCAGTGTGATGTATTGCATATTCGACACATTTTTTCTTGAAGAGGCATTATATAGAGTCGTATCAATAACTAAAGCATCTTCTGATTACCATCTTTCTACTTCATTTAAATGATTAGTTTTATGGCAAGTGTTTTCAATAAGCTCAACTTATAGGCTTAAGAGCCAGAACTAAAATCCGAAAAATTCAATCCGATTAATCCGGAATCGAACTTAAATAATCCGATCCAATATGAAATTATTTGGATTGGATTTGGATTGTAATTTCTTCAATCCGAAAACCAAAAAGCCAAACCGCAATTTCATATTCAATCCGAACTGTCCGAACGCTCACCCCTACACACCATAACAAAACATGGCTCATGTTTTTAAGTTTTACCCGACCTAGCCTATATTGTATATATTTTGAAAGTACTAGCAAATTTAAAATTTGTGTTCTTACAACCATTGCTTCTAAAAGCTATGGAGTTAAATTTGTATTCTCACAATCATTGCTTTCACTCTCTTCTTCTCACATCTTCTACATATTCTTCAAGGGCCGTGTATTTTCTGCTTCCTCCCCCTCCCTCCCTGTGTCACCTGGTTGCAATGTAAGAAAATTGAATAGTAGAAGTCCACCATTGAAGGCCATTCAAAACTTTGCTTTCGAAAATAGGATTTTTTGACTTTATTAGTTGTTTGGATTGGGTGTTGTTCCAATTGATTGAAAATATCAAAAGGAGTTCAAAATTTAAATTTGAAGTGATTTGGAATAGATTTGAGCAAGATTTGAGTTAAATTTCAAAATAGATGCAAAGAAGAAAACGAAGTCAGTTTTTTGTATAATTATGTATAATCTTGTATAATAGTGTATATGAATGTATAAACACATCTTATACGTTATTGTAAACTTTTATACACCCTTCATACAAACGTCTGTAAACGAACTTCTTCCACGATTTTCAGTTGCAATTCTTGTTCAAAACCAGTCCAAATCTCCATTAAATGACTTCAAATTTTATATACAACCTCCTTATACTATTTCTAACAAGTCTAAACAACATCCACTCCAAATTTCTCACAAAATCAAATTTGGAATTTAAACCCACATATTTAAGCTTGTTAAAAATCTAATTTTCACTACCCAAATAGATTTGGTTTGTTGAACTAATATTTGAGTCACATTTACTGATTCGAAAATTAACTTAAAAGTTTGAGCAATCTTTTTTAAAAATATAGTAATTTCGAGAACCTATTGGAGTTGGATATTGAACCTTAGCATATTATTTTTGGGCTAGTTGGTTGTAAATTGAAATGTGGGCTATAAAATTAAAAAATATGTAGCCCAACTATTCTTTTGTGAAATTTTCCCTTACAAATAACTTCTTTAATAAAAAATAAAAAGTACTTACTGAAAAATTAAGCGGCTGCTTGATATAGAAAATTCAATTAATTAATCTGATAGTAAAGATTCTTTAGTTATACTATCGTTGTAAATAGGTTTAGTACATAAGTCAAATCCTTAAAGTAATGAAAATTGTAGAGTTTCTTAAGTTTCAAACAATATATTAAAAATCAAATTTTAAATTCTTATTAGATACTGTGGTATATACAAACATTACTAGTAGTAATAGATACTCTATACGTACGAGTTGACTTACGGGAAATGTCTTTTTTTTTTTTCATTTCATTGTCCAGATTTAGTTCTTAGTTTAATAAGTTGCGCAAATATAATCCTTGAGAAAATGTCTCTTTCAGACAAAGTTAATAAACTCGAATCTGATATTTGCTTAAAATTAATTTTCAATTTACTCACAAAATATTATAAACTGTAGTCTAAAGTTAACGTTTTCTCATAGGATTTTCAGTAAGAAGAAAGGTCCATTAATTACAAGAAAAAACAGAAAAGTATTTACTAAATAGTTTATACCGAAAGGGACAATGGACGAAAATTTCTGATAAGTATATACGTCCACGTAACCGCTGCATGCACATCAACACTTGGGCTTAATTATATATTTGCTGATGACGATGTCACCGGAAATACCAATGACCGGTGCCGGCGAGCGATCACTCACCTCCGGAAAGTACGCCATTAACGGCGACCTTTGAGGGTGCATTCCTAAAAGAAACGAAGCTTCCATTTTCACAGAAATATTAACAACTCCATGGCCTCTTGAACCATCTTTATTTCTTAACCGATAACTAAAATGTCGGACAAAACCTGTCGGAAGCAACCTATCGAAAACATCGGCCGCCGGAATCATACACCACCCGAGTTCACTCCTACGGTTAAAGAAATGTTTAGAATATATTTGAAGGTATATGCATAAATGTCCATGTAAAAATAGACTAGCATCAAGTGGAAGTTGAAATTTGTCACCCCATTTTGGATTTTCACCTCCTTTTTCATCTGCACTAGTTGTGTAAAGTTCGGTGGTGGTGGCGGAGATGGAGGCAGTAGCAACGGTTGAGATGGTGGCGAAAGGGCGGAGCCGCCACCAGGTAGTGGTGTTTTTGAGACCTTGAGCTGATATGATAGTGATTTCCATGGGAAAAAGAAAAAAAAAAGCAAGAAAGTTATATGTCATATGCGTATTATTGCAATTTGAGGGCTCTTTTATGGGACTAATGAAGAGGGAGCCATGCAACTTCGCTTGTGGAAAAAGTTGGAGGAATTGAAATGTAAACGTTAATTAAAAGAAGGGTGGAGCCGGAACCAGTAGGTTTGATTCGAACCTTGTATTTATTTTTAAAAATTCATTAAATAAGTATAAGTTATATATTAATTTAGAACGCAATAACTTAAAATAATTAAAATCTCAAACTCATAAGCTTAAAATTTTAACTCCGCCTCTAATTAAAAGGGTACCTACGTGTATGGATTTCAGGTGGAAACAGAAGAAAATTCTACAATAGAAGATATATCTAACTATATATAGTGGCCAACCATTTGAAATTAATCAGGCTCACAGTAATGAGAATGAGGCCCACGACATATATTTTTATTTTTTTTAATTATCAATTCTTTCTCGGAAGTAACCCGCAGCTAGCTGATGCACTTGCAAGGATGAGCAACAACAACAACCCAGTAAAATTTTATAAATGAGATCAGGGAGGATAGTATATAAGCAGATTTTAACTCTACTCTGACAATATAAAGAGGATGTTTTTGATAGACCCTCGGCTCAAGAATAAGCATTGAAACTAAATGAAGAAAATAGTGTTACGGACTTAATTAGAGTCTCACATCCGTATGGGATGGGATATTTGTCTTCTATATATGATCTTCCGGCAGCATTACTAAAAATTCGGTAAAAATCGACCAAACTTTTGCGACCAAAACTAGTCTGTCGGGAAAAGCGACCACAGTTGGTCGCTAATTTTAATTTATGGATAATTAGCGACCAAAGTTGGTCCCTTTTCAGGTAAACATTGGTCAAAATTAAAAATCACTTTTATATTTACTATCTAAATAATATAAATGTATTCCGTTAACACTTTTGTAATTCAAGAGATTAATACACTAAAATATATTCTACATGTTATATATGTAGTTAAAATTGTACAACAA
>MDKI01224980.1:0-25388 GCA_005239505.1 Nicotiana paniculata | reverse complement strand
TATTATAAAAACTTATAAGGGACAAAAGAGTAATTTTATTGGTCAAACTAAAATGACTTTTAATCCAAAATAAAAAAAGTTGGGATCAGCCAACTTCTTGCTTTTGGCATTTTAAAACATTTTATAGCTTTTCTTAAGCGGTTCTTTTTTTTGCCAAACACTCCATTTAATAAAAAAGGACTTAAATTAAGCCCATCCAAACACTCTCTGAAAAGGAAAGTAACTCATTTAATTTAAAACGTACGGAATATACATGGCTGTTATTTTTTCGGAGCAGGTAATAATTATATATTCCTCAACAAATAACTAGAAAATATTAATCAGGGAGGCCACTTTGCCCTTGCATTTACTTGATTTTACGTCAAATGACAGAGCAAAATTACACTGAGATTATGCCTCTTTTTTTTTTTTTAAAAAAAAAAAAAAAGATTCCATTTTGGTTTTATGAAAGAGGTGTTATAGCTATCTTTTGATTCTTGGCCATTTCCATTCCTTTCTCCTGACTTTCCACACCCACAATAAATGAGTCGATCGAAACTTTTTTCAACAACCAGAAATTTTAATTTTCAAGTTCTATTTATAAATGTGATAGTGTTGTAATCAAGATAGGTATACTTCTGCAATATTATATAATTTTTCTTGTTTTAGAGCTAATTGGTAAGGACTAGGTAAACAACCGTAATATTAATATTAATATTAATTTTAGTAGCAGATAGGGCAGAGTAGACGAATATATTTGTTTAACTCTTTTATTTTTTGTTCATTTGAAGCTAATACAAAGAAATAGTTTAGTTGGAGGTGTTTTAATCAAATATAGTTGTTAGATTTATTACGTACGAAATCTTCTTACGGTTGCAACTAAAATGCCTAACTAATATTTGTGTAATCAATGTCTGTTTCAAATGATTTCATTGTTTGGACTTTTAGAGAGTATGCTTTCCATTCAATGTAAGAAAATAAAAGCTTGATAATTAAATAGAGACATTTATGATGACCGCAGAATCTTCTTCCACAATGTCAACTTAGATAACAAATTCTTGAAGAGAACGACCCGCTCATAATAGTTCTACCTATAAAAAGGATCGTGAAAGAGGCGATTAGAATGATACTCGAATTCATTTATGATCTCGAGTTCCAGGCACATTGCACATTCGCTCGGGGTCAAGGCTTCCACTCCGTCCTAAGACGGATCAAAGAAGAGTGCAGAACCTTTCACTAATTTTTGAAATTTGATATCAGGAAGTACTTTCACGATTTTGACTCATCCCAATCTTTAACAGAAGTGGTCGACGATCCCAAATTCTTTTATTCTGTTCAAAAAGTTTTTGCCGCCGGACCACTCGTAGAAGAACGTTAGAAAATAATGAGAGGAAATATAAATGTTTAAGGAGGCGCGAGCTTATATGACTTTTGCGGTGATTAAGATTAATAAATTGCTATGTGCTCGTTGTTTTTTTAGAATATAACAGTGATTTAATACAATAGAAATCTAAAGAGCATTAAAAAGAGCACCTCTTTAATATTTAGTGGGCTATATCCAAAACAATAACAAGAATTTTAGAAGCACAAAACATTATTTTATTTTATTTCCTGAAAAAGTAAATGGGGCAACTACAGATGGAGTACCTTTCAAGTTTTAATCATGGGTGTTTTTAATTACATGAGGATATTTTTCTAGCTAAGCATTTGTTCCATTGGATCTTGAAACTGACATAGCATAATTTCGTGCAATGAAATTTCTGTGTATTTCAAGAAAGCTAGAACAGGATAAGGTATAAATTAATAATGAACATTACTCTCGAAAATCACCAACAATAAGAGAATCTTATGCTTGAAGAGTAATATTTCTCACTCTTTTTTTGAGGGGTAAATCAATAAATTCCAACCCTCTTAATTGTTCTGTTTAACATAAACTCAAAATCAGAGATCTTGGTGTCTATCTATATTGCCTTCACATGTATTAGGGTCAGTTTCTTGAAGAAGGCAATGGGAAGTGAAAGATAAAACGCAGTTCGGTACATAAAATATTTTGTATTCACGCAGGATTCGCGGAAGAGTCGTACCTCAAAGAGTGTGATATAGACAACCTATCCTAAATAAAAATATTAGTAGCCGCTTTCACGGCTCGAATCCATGACCTATAAGTCACACAAAAATAACTTTATCATTGGAAAGAAATGAAAGATATATAAAATTCAAAATTACCTCCCTTCTTCACATGATGGGTAATAGTCAATCCATGTGATAACTGATCAATTCCATAAGTGTTACAGATACCACTGGATTTTCAACATTGCACGTTAAAAAATGCTGCCAAATTTACTTTTTCGAAGATTTTCCTTGAATTGATTACCTTCAGGATCCAAATAAGATAAATTGGTAATTAGAATAGTATTATTACCAAAAAAAAGGATTATTTGTCTGTAGTTGTGATTTCTAGGTTGATTTATTAAATGGATCAACTACTGAGCCAAAAAGAAAAAGGAATTCAATTTCTTCCTCCTTAATACACTTGCAATACAATCCACTGATTTCTGAATATATAAAGCATATTCTTCCATAGTTTTGTTAATGTGACTGAGCACCACCTAAAACAACATGCATTATATATAAATGTGATTGGCTTTAGGGTAAGTGAGATTGTTGGAAATACATCATCAATCCAGTCCTCTGTCAGTTTTTACAAAATAATTCCAAGAAGTCCAAGAAGTGCAAATACATACTATTACCGGCGATACCCCGGTATTGACGGATAAATTCATTGGATAAAATTCACGATTTCAATTCCAGTATTACGAATACGAATATGAATACGAATACGAATCGCAACTTACATTAGAGCGATAAAGGATATGTATGACGGAGCTAAAATTCGGGTTAGGACTGTGAGATGTGAATCAGAGCCTTTTCCGGTGGTTATGGGATTACACCAAGGATCTGCGCTCAACCCGTTCTTATTTGCCCGAGTGATGGACGCCCTAACACACCATATTAAAGGGGAGGTGCCATGGTTTATGTTGTTCGCTGATGATATAGTTCTGATCGATAAGATGCGCAATGACATTAGTCAGAGACTGGAAGTATGGAGGCAGGCCTTGGAGTCCAAAGGTTTCAAGTTGAGTATGACTAAGACGAAATACCTGGAGTGTAAGTTCAGTGGCGTGACGGGGAAAGCGAATGTGAAAGTGAGGCTTGACTCACGAGTCATCGCCAAGAGAAAATGTTTCAAGTACCTAGGGTTAATTATTCAGGGAAATGGGGAGTTCGATGAGGATGTCACACACCATATTGGGGTGGGGCGGATGAAATGGAGGTTAGCATCTAGAGTTCGGTGTGACAAGAATGTGCCAACAAAAAACTTAATGGTAAGTTCTATAGAGCGGTGGTTAGACCAGCTATGTTGTATATGCTGAGTGTTGGCTAGTCAAGAATGCACATATCCAGAAGATGACAGTATCGAAGATAAGGATGTTGAGGTGTATGCGCGGGCATATGAGGCTGGATAAGATTAGGAATGAAGATATTGGAGAAAGGGTACGTGTTGCTCTCATGGACGACAAGATGCGGGAAGCGAGACTTAGATAGTTCGGGCACGTGAGGAGGAGAATCTCAGATGTCCCGGTTAGGAGGTGTGAGCGGTTGACTTTGGCAGGTACAAGAAGAGGTAAAGAGTGGCCTAAGAAGTATTGGGGCAAGGTGATCAGGTAGGACATGACGCGACTTCAGATTTCCGAGGACATGACTCTTGATAAGAAGGTTTGGAGGTCGAGCATAAGGGTTGTAGGTTAGGGGGTAGACGAGCATTTTTTCTCTTCGTACCGGTTAGTCTGGTTGAATTTTGTGCAGGAATGCTAGCGGGTTATGTTGTGTGCACACAATTTTCTCCTTTTGCATAGTATTGGGTTATTACCCTTACACTTATTTGTTGTCTCGTTCGATTGCTGAGTATTATTTTTTTGGTTTCTTTTGTTATTATATATTGATTTTTTTGTTCTTTTTTGATATTATTGTCTTGTTTATTGAGCCGAAGGTTTCTCGGAAACTGTTTTCCTATCTTTTGAGGTAGGGGTAAAGTCTGCATATACTTTATCTTCCCCAAACTCTACTAATAAAATTCTATTCATTTGTTTTTGTTGTTGTTATTGTTGTGTTAAAGTGACTGATAAGGTGATCAGATAAGGGGAGAAAAAAGAGTACACCAAAAGAGGGAATGCTAAGAAGTTAGGAAACAAAGAAAAGAAAAACCCATGTTTCTTACATGTGAGTAATGTTCCCTTCCCATGTGCATTTATGTTATGGCCCCATTTCCCCTCTGTAGTTCTTTCTCTTTGATCACAAAATTCACAGCCTCTAATATTGTTCAACCTTATATTATTTCAGAGTCATAACTTGGAGATTGGGCCCTTCACTTTTTCACTTTTTAGGAATACCTTTTCTCTTAAAAGTTGTGTGCCTTTGGGCCTACTTTTTGTCATTTAATATATATGATTCATTTAACATTCAAATTCCTTTATTTTAAGCTAGTGGTTGACATAAATTTGATTTAAACTTGAAAAAAAAAATTCTCAAATTGTGTTAAAAATAATTTTTGGAGTTGAATTTATGTTTGTATATGTATTTTACTTGAAATAAACCAAAGTATTGTGAGTGGAAGAAAAAAACTTGCCAGTTTTTGGAACTTGAAAATTTTCTTCAAACTTTTTTCATAAATTGATCAAATTTCTTTATTTTAAGCTAGCGCTTGGACATAAATTTTGATTTAAATTTGAAAAAAGAATTTTTGAAGTTGTATTAAAAAAATAATTTTTAGAAGTTAAGGTATATTTCTATATGCATTTTACTTGAAAATAAATTGACTTTTTTGAGTGGAAGAAAAAATTTCATCCAAATACTGGCTTAAACCAATTTTGGGAACTTGCTTTTTTTTTCATTCCAAAATTGTTCAAATTCATGAACAAACAATTTTTTTAATTTTATTTTATTTAAAAAAAAGTGAAAAATCTATATTCAAACAGGAGCTATGTCATGTCATTTTTGAAATTTCTGCTTTTCTCCTCTTAGTTAGTCAAAGGTATAAGGACAAGATGCTTGCTTTTATGGTTCACTCACTCAGTTCAAACGGAAGAAATAGTGACTAGGAAATCACAAGTGTTCATCTTTTTTGACCAAATAGTACTGCCTAGCCAGTTTTCGAATTGGTCATTTAAAAATAGTTAGTTTTTATAAAGTCATTAAAAAATAGTCATTATTTTGCTGTAACACGAAAAGTTCCAGCATAATATACTGGAGATCAGTGTATGGACTTCCGGCATATTATGCTGGAACTCCAACACGCGAAAAGTTCCAGCATAATATACGGGAGATAGAGCACCTGTGTATGAACTTTCAGCGTATTAGACTGGACCGGTATATTATACTGGAATTTCAGTGGCTAAATTTCGATTTCTTTTAAAATTATGACTATTTTTGAATGACCGCTTGTAAATTTGCGATTTTGTGAATTTCTCCCATCCTTTTTGACACAAGATTGACAGCTCAATCATTTGGCAAACTTGGATTATAAATCTTTAGATTGATTTCTTTAACCAATTTGGACTAGACTTGTTTCAGCCCATTTCAAACCGAGGCATTTTTTCCCCAACTCCAGTCAGTCAGTTGGGTGGGTTGGGCTGTCGTGGAGCGCAGACATTAGGAATTTTTACCTCCCATAGCAAAGATTGATATCTTATTTATTTTAAATAAATACTCTTTTAAAAAATTATATTTTATAACTACCTTTTGATTTTTATAGCCAAATATCTATTTATGGTCACTCATACCCTTAAGCCATAAAATACGGTTTGTATTATTTTTCTCACTCATTCTTTCAGATTTTTCTCCACCCTCTCTCTCTCAACGACAATCTTTCCTCATGAATACAACCACGATTCTCCACTGATTCATCTCCATTGTCTCGAAAATTTTTCATTGAGTGATCATCGACGGCGGAGAATGACAGAGAGGGGCAAAACCACCCATTGAAACTCCCTATAGCTCTCTGCTTTCACCACACCTATTGCTATTTTTGTGTTATTGTCGCTTCTTATATATTGTGCCATAATCAATTGGACCTTATTTCAAAAGCCCATTCTAAATCTAGATCGGGTCGAACTGGCAGCTTCCACCTTATTCTTTTAAAACGATAACAATTTTCTTTCATTGACATGGCAATATCTTAGGGACATTTAATTGTTGAGAAGAGTAGTTAACAAGAGATATTGAGTTTCCGGCAGGTGTGCATATAAATACTCAGATGGAATTCTTACCTCCTATAGTACATCTTTCTTCCTCATCCATCCACTTCTGCGTTTCGAGTCAGAATCGCGACCCTCTCGTCGAGATGACATTAGGGTTGTTATTGAACAAAGACGACGGAGTTTGGGGCTAAGCAACTTCAAGATTCTGTTAATATATTTCAATGTATTTCAATGTATCTCGTTGTATTTTCGTGTAATTCATTGTATCATTATCTTTTTTTGTCATTGTATTTCAATGTATCTCGTTGTATTCCATGTATATCAGATGTATATATGTATTCAAATTGCTATGTTTTGTTGTATTTATTGGCTGCAAAAAATATTCAGCATATTTCGCGTCAAATACAAATTATGGGTGATGTAATTGAGTTAGTTGGGTTATATTAGGAGTTTATTGTGTTAATTGATTCACTTTCCGTTTAAAAACAGCTGAATAAACCACGATTTGTGCTATTTACGTTACTGTATTCACAAATACATATCGTGAATACAGTCGAATACAATCGAATACAGTCCTAAAAATATGCTGAATACAGTCGAATACAATAATTGTCTAGCTGGAATCCCCTGTTTCATGCCAAGTTTTGTTACTGTATTCATGAATACATTAGCTTAAATACATCGAATACACTCTAAAAAAATTGAAAACACAGCTATAAGAAGTAATATAGTAAATGGTAGCTACAACTAACTAATAACCGCTAAACCATAGTGGTTTGTGAAAGTTTCTCTTCAAAAAAGTCATGAAAATTAATTACTTGAACAAAAATAAAAAAGGTAGAATATTAAACTAAATTAAAGGAACGCAAAAGAATTTTTTAGTTTGTGCTTTTGTCAATTGATTGTTTGTTTATCGAAAGATCCTGATTTTCTATTTGTGATTGGTGAATGTACGTCGTGGATTGTTTCTCCCGATTTAATCAAAAGTTTATTGGTTCAATTTTAGTTTAAAAATTATTGTAATTTATTTAATTGCCAAAACAAAACTAATAGTACTACAGAGACCGCAAGAGCCCACATATTGCAACGAGCAGCCGAACAAGGCGACCAACCAGACACTCCAACACCAGGTATAACTCACAATGTTACTGACAATGCAGGTGACAGCGTCCTCGCCGTTGTTCTAAAGAGGATGGAATAAAGGGAGAATGAAAATAAAGGGCTCAAAGATCAAATGAAAGAACATCAAGAACGAGTCGACAAGATACCGGGGCGCCCCTAAGCTACTGCCAAAGAGGGATGCTGGTAGGTTCGTAGAGCAGCCTTACAACGAGGAATCAGCCCTGCATGCCATGCCAAAGACCTTCAAAATGCCGCTGTATCTCATGATATACGGCGAAATGATTGACCCCGAAGATCACGTGACTCATTATGTCACCTTCGTGGAAGGAAACAACCTCACCAAGGAACAAGTGTCCTCTATTTTGTTGAAGAAATTTGGCGAAACCCTTATGGGAGGGGCATTAACATGGTACAAACAACTACCAACCCGCTCCATAGAAAGCTTCGAGGAAATGACTGATAAGAACGTATGGCGCATCCCGGAGTCAAGAAAGCCAAAACAAGAGTAAACGACATATTCTCCATCAAGCAATCCTTGGGAGAGAGACTGAGGGACTTCCTCGCCCTATTCAACAAGGTAAGGATGACCCTACCAAACATGTCCGAGGGGATCCCGGTCGCGGCTTTTCAGAAAAAACTGTGTAGAGATGGTTCAAGAGCGACTAGATAACTGACGAGCCAGTTGATGGAATATCCTCCAACCACTTGGGATGAAATCCACAATGCTTACTGTATTGAAGTTCGGGAAGATGTTGACGACCTCAACGGACCAACTCAACGGCTCGTCTCGGTACGAGCCCAGGAAAACGGAGAGATAAAATAAAGAGAGATCACCTTGCCTCATGACCAATAGGGAACGACATAAACCATACGTCAGGGCCCCCGCCCCACCTTTTTTCCGCGACGGAGGGAAAGAGGTATGCGCCCCTCATTATCTGCTCACAATTTTTTTTTGTCATCTACGGAAATATTTTACGTCCTAAATAAACTTAGAACGAAGGTGAAGTGGCCCCCAAAGAAGTGGTCTGATCCAACAACCAGAAAATTCGACGCTCTTTACTAGTTCCACCAGAAGAGCTGACACAAGATAGAAGACTGCATTGACAAGACAGAAGACTGCATTGCCCTCAGGCAAGAGGTTGTGAACATGTTGCAGCAGAGACACCTCAAAGAGCTACTGAGCGACAAGGGGAGAAACTACTTCTCTAGAGGACGTGAATGCCAAGGCTCGCCGAAGCCACCATCACCATCTCGAACTATCAACATGATCATCGGCGACAGTGATGACATCTCCATCAACGCCATTAAATTCTCTTCCACTCACAAGCTCAAAAGATATATCACCCATGAACGGTATGACGAACTCGAAGAAAGTATCATCTTTAATGAGTCAGATGCCGACGGTTTGACTTTCCCTCACAATGATGCTCTCGTGGCATATTTTAGATATTGATGTCAAACGTATCATGGTGGACGATGGGAGTGGAGTGTGCATTATCCATCCTCGAGTCCTCACACAAATGAGACTCGAGGACAAGATAGTTCCACGTTGCATCACACTAACCGATTTTAATAATGTAGTTTAACGGACAACGAGAGTGATTACACTCCTCGTCTCGGACCACAACATAACACTGGAGACGACATTCGACATCATGCACTAGGCTACCTTATACAATTCCATAGTAGGAGTACCATGGATACATCCCATGAGAGTTGTCCCCTCCAGCTTATACCAAGTAATCAAATTCCCAACACCTTGGGAGATATTCAGCATACGGGACGAACAACGCACATCCCGGGAATGCTACCGCTTCACCTTAGACAGCACGACAACCCAACAACAAAAAAAGACAAGGACAAAGAGGTATTTCAATCAATAGGGTTGAGGTTGACACAAGAAGAGATCAGGGACATCATCATGGACCCCAAAATGGTTGAAGTTGCAGACTCAACTATAAAGGACCTCGACCCTGTTCAATTAAATCCCATTGACTACAGCAAAAAGGCCTACATCGACTGCAAACTCCTAGAACCAGGTAAAAATAGTCTATTCTTAATAACTAATGCATATTTGTTTTCCTTCATCCATATAGATATGCCGGGAATCCGTAAAGAGATCGACACACACAATTTAAACGTCGATCCAATCTACCCCAAGTAAGGCAGGTCAGACGAAAGTTCAATCCCACCATCAACAATGCCATCCACGAGGAGGTGGAGAAACTATTAGAAAATGGCTCCATCCGGTAGTCGAAATACCCCAAGTAGATCGCCAACGTAGTGATGGTCAAAAATAAAAAATGGGAAATGGCGGATGTGTGTAGACTTCACGGACTTGAACAAAGCATGCCCGAAGCATTCGTTTCCGTTACCACAAATCGATTAACTGATCGACGCAACAACCGAGCACGAGCTGTTGAGTTTTTTGGACGCGTACTCGGGCTATAACTAGATACTTATATAAAAAGAGGACCAGGAGAATACCACATTCATCACCCACCGAGGAACATATTATTATAGGGTCATTCCATTTGGGCTGAAGAATGTAGGGGCTACCTATCCAAGATTGGTCACAAAAATGTTCAAAGATCAGCTCGGCAAGACCATGAAGTTATATATCGACGACATATTGGTCACATCCCTAAAGGAAGAGGACCATATCGGCTATTTGAAGGAAGATTTTGACATGCGCGTTTGGCGTAGCTTCGAGGAAGTTCTTGGGATTCTTAGTGTACAACGAGGGATCGAGGTCAACCCAGACAAAATCAAAGCTATCAAAGGGATACAAAGGCTCCTGACTACTAAGAAGTAAGTCCAAAGGTTGACTGGTCGAATTTACGCCTCAAAATCTGACAGATGTCACAAATTTTTTGGCGTACTAAAAAAGGATAACGGCCTCGAGTGGACGCTCGAGTGCGTACATGCTCTGCGAGAACTAAAGGCATATCTGTCATTAACGCCTCTACTCTCAAAGCCCGAACCCGGGGAATATCTCCTCGTCTACCTGGCCGTGTATGAAATGACAATAATTGCAGTCCCCATCCGATAAAGTAAAGGTACACAATCTCACACTTATTACATTAGCAAAACGGTCATCGACGCTGAGACGAGGTACCCACATCGCGAGAAACTGGCATGGGCACTTGTCATAGCTTCACGAATGCTTAAACCCTATTTCCAGTGCCACCATATATCAGTCGTTACCACCTTTCCTCTAAGAGGCATTTTACATAAAACCGAATTATCGGGGAGGATGGCCAAATTGTCCATTGAGCTAAGCTAGCACGACATCACATATCAGTCGCGAATGCCGATAAAGTCGCAAGTGCTCGCCGACTTCGTCGCAGACAAGGCAAAGATAATACCTAAGATTGAGAAAGAAGCCGTCCAAGTCCAAGCTTCCCTCGAAACACAAGACTACATCCTATACACCGACAACACATCCAACGCTTCTGGATCCGGATTGGGACTCGTACTCGAGGTCCCTACGGTAAAAGTAATTCGTCAGTCTATTAGATGGCCAGATATGACTAATAACGAGGCTTATGAGGCCGTAATTGCAGGATTGAGGCTAGCAGTCAAGTATGGGGCAAAGCGGTTAAAACTCTGTTGTGATTCCCAGCTCGTAGTCAACCAATTCACAGGGAATTATCAAATCCAAGAATAAAGGTTGCAAAAATATCAGACTGAGATCTGTAAGCTGCTGTCCAAGTTTGACGAATGTCAGCTCTACCAGATCCCGCATGCGCAGGATGTTGAAGTGGACGCCCTTGCAAAATTGGTTGCAGCCACCAAAAGCATCACGATCGGGGATAAAAGTGTAGTCCACCTCCTCAACTCATCGCTAGACCAAATCTAGGTAAGATCTATAAGATTAACTTGGGATTGGCGCAATCGTATTATCGCCTACTTACAGGGAGGCACACTCCCAAACAACAAAAAAATCCAAAAAACTAAGAATACAAGCAGCGAGATACAATCTCATACATAGAGACCAATACAAGAGGACATACGACGACTCTCTGGCGAAATGTTTGGGCGGAAAAAAACCCAGTGCGTCCTCGAAGAAGTCCATGAAGGTCATTGCGGCGCTCATTCCGACAATCGAGCACTTTCTAGGTGTCTCATACGGGCAGGATACTATTGGCCCACCATGAAAAATGATGCCTCAGAATTCGTGAAGAAGGCGAACAATGTCTAAAATACGCCCCAATAATTTACCAAGCAGGAGAACATCTCCACTTAGTTACCTCTCCCTGGCCGTTCATCAAGTAGGGAACAGACATCGTGGGCCCCCTTCCAGCATGGGGAGGTAATATACTATTTCTTTTAGTTTTAACTGATTATTTCTCTAAATGGGTGGAAGCATGAGCCTTTGCCTAAATACACGAACAAGAGGTAATCACCTTTATATGGAGAAACATCATCTTCCGATTCGACCTACCCAAAGAGATCAACTATACGACAACGGACCCCAGTTCACGGGAAATAAAACCACAGAATTCTTCGAGAAATGGCATATTAAGAGGATAATCTCAACCCCGTATCACCCGGTGGGTAACGGGAAGGCAGATTACTCCAACAAGTCCATATTAAATATTATGAAGAAAAAGCTCAAAGATGCCAAGGAACTGTGGCCGGAGATACTCCCAGAAGTATTATGGGAGTTCAGAACAAACCCGACGAGGAGAACGGGAGAAACACCCTAATCTAGTCTATGGGACCGAAGCAGTCATACCAGTCGAAGTCGAAGAACCCAACCTAAAGTACTCCGACGAAAGAGGTACTAGTAATGATGAGAGTAGAAGGCAGGAACTCGATGAGATCAACGAACGAAGAGATATGGCATACATAAGGATGGTCGCCCAAAAGTAGCAAGCAGAACGTTACTATAACAATAAAGCAAAGGTCTAGCAGCTCAAGGTCGGGGACTACCTACTCAAGCAAAAACTCAAACAAGCAAAGACCAGGGGAAGGCAAACTGGGAACAAACTGGGACGACCCGTACAAAATTACAGCCAAAGCAAACAAGGGTTCATTCCAATTAGAGACGATGGAAGGGGAAAAATTACCAAACACTTGGAACATCATCCACCTCAAATACTTCAACTTCTAAAAGGAAGAAGCGCCCCCAAGTCGTACTCTTTTTCCCTCACTTAAGCTTTGTCCCATTAGGGTTTTCTTAAAGAGGTTTTTAACTAGGCTAGGAAAGGAACACTTCGAGTCAAGTATGCGAAGGAAGGGATGTTTTCTCTTTCATTGCTCGACTCTTCAATACTCTCCAAGTTGAACAATGAAGGGACTAGATAGACTGGGACTGGAATGCCAGCCAACGCACAAAGATTGTAAGTTTCTCCAATCATGTAATCAGAATAACAACATCAAAGTAATAGAAACTTACGTTTATCAAAAATTGTTTTAACAAAAGTTTAAGTTCGACCGAGCTCAAACAATACCTATCGACCCTCGGTCGCACCTCAACAAAAGGTTAAGTTCGACCCAACTCGAACAAACACCTATTAGCCCTCGGTCGTATATTAATAAAGGTTAAGTTTGACCTAGTTCAAAAAAACACCTACCGACCCTCGGCCGCATCTTAACAAATATTAGTTTGACCCAGCTCGAATAAACACCTATCGACCCTCAACCGCATCTTAACAAAGGTTATGTTCGACCCAGCTCGAACAAACACCTATCGGCCCTCGACTGCATCTTAAGGTTAAGTTCGACTTAACTCGAACAAACACATATTGTCCCTCGACCGCATATTAACAAGGGTTAAGTTTGACCCAGCTCGAACAATACCTACGTTTAACAAAAGATAAAAAATTGACCAAGTTCGAACAACACTTACCGGCCCTCAGCGGCGATTTAACAAGAGGTTAAAATCCGACCAAGTTCAAATGAAATCTATCGGCCCTCGTCCACGTTTCAATAGAAGTTTAAACTTAACCAAACAACAAGCTAAGTCTGACCAAGTCCAAACCTAACCGATCGATCCTCAAACATAATCGATCTGTACGGACAATGGAGGGATCTAGCCCATAGCTACTCAACCCAAATCATAGCGACAACAAAAGTATGAAGGAGCAAAACACGCAAAGTAAAGAAACAATTCATGGCAAATAAGAAAGGGATAGATGAAAGCAAAAACCAACTTTATTATTTATAGACAAAAGTTTCTTACAAAGGCTCTTGAAGACGCCAGCAAAAATACACAAAATTAAAAAAAAAACTATTGTTGGCCATTGCCACCATGATCCAGAACATCCTCACCGGTCCAACATTCAACTCTTCACTGCCCCGATCTTTAGCACCTTCTTTATCCTTGCCCGGGGGGTAAATAGAATTGTATCAGGCCTCATCCTCAAGATGACTTATGCCGTCCTCCCCATCCTCATCTTTTTCGCTAGGGAGAGGCATAGCCGGGTCATAGCCACAAGCAACCCGAGCCTCGCGAGTCTTGGCTCGAGCATCCTCAAAGTCCACAACAGGAACGGAGCCTGCTACATGTAACTCACGAAGCACATCCAGTCGGGTATCAACATTAATACATTCTTCATAAAACTCGCATGGGACTTTAAGTAAGCCATAGGTTGTAGATGAAGAAGGCCGTGCAAAAGTTTGACCTTCTCTGCCTCCAGAGCAGCAAATCGATCATAAAGATCAGATGTCTCTTTTTTAACCTCCCCAATCCTTTCATCGAGCTATTCTTCTTTAGACCTTGCCGTCAACAAGTTGTTTTCTCGCTCAGAACCAAGATTTCGGTTCGCTAATTCAAGGAACTCCACCCTCCTCTATGCCTCCAACCGAGAAAAATCCGCCTTATCGAGCTCCTTCTACTTCTCGGCAACCTCGCCACTGAGATCCTACGCCTTGAACTGGCACTCTTCAAGTTGACCTTGCAGTTGGGCAACTTGGGCTTGGGGATTGTTGTATTAGGCCTCTACTCCCCTACTTAGCTCAAGCTCCTCCTCTTTGCTCCTCGGCGTCCCTCCAAGGACGCTACACTTCTCTAACACCCACATCAGTTCCTCGTTCTTTTTCTTTAAGTCTCTCTCAGGACCCGCACATCGCCACCATCGCGAAGCCGACACCGGAGCTCCTTGTACTTCCCAAGACACGTTGTATACTTGTCTTTCATATTCATGTAAATTTCTTTACGTCTCTTCTCCTGACGAGCACTCTCAATCTCCAGAACAACTGTCTACAAAACAAATAAAAGGAGTTAGAAATTGCAAAGAAACTAAAGCACAAAGAAAAGAACAAACGATAATCGGACATACCGGAAGAGAGAAACCAACAATGTTATTCGACAGTGTCCATCGATTATTGTCTCGAGGGTCGTACCCTCAATCTCAGAACAAAGAGGACCGCAGGTAGGGATTACCTCCTCGGTATTTACAGGTAAATTACGATCCATTGGGATCGCAATAGTTCTGGATCCCCTTTCCAAACTCACCTCGAGTTGAGTAAGTCCCTTATCAATCATCCTCAACTCGTCCAAATCCATATCGGAGTCGGATCTGGCGTCATCTTCAGCAACGACCTTCTCTCTGCCATCAACAGAAGAGGGACATCCACTGCAGCCCTAGAAGACAAAGCCTCCTCTTGCCTAGGGAGTGCGAGGTTGTCGTCATGCATCCCGCCTTCGACCGTCTCCCTTTAGGGACTGCACTTATGTTCATCTCCTCCATGCGCGGGACCTCGGAGCCCACCCCAGCGCTCTCTCCAACATGTATTGTGGTCGTCTCTCGAAGAACGAAGCCACCCTCTTCCAAGTCGACGACTACTGGCCTTTCTCTTCTCGCATCCACGGATCGTCTCTTATACAACATTAGACTACCACCCCCAGGTTAGACATCATCGTCCTCATCAATAAACAAAAGGAGTTGAGGAGCGAAAGTAGAGGACGAAACGAGGAGAGTTTCTTAGATTGTGGCGGCTGAGGGAGGGGCCGGCACAGAAGCAGCAATCGTCGCAATTGGTGCAGAAGCCGAATCGGGATACAACTATAAATGAAGCGACCACGAGCAAATAGAAAAAGATTACTTGTTGAAGGAAGAGCCGGTTTTAATTTCTTGTTGAAGCTCGGCCAGTCACGGATCCCTACGACGTGGGGAGGATTTGCTTGACCCAGTCAGAAATGCGCGTGACCAAAAGGGGAGGCTGACTGTTAGCTACAAGGAAAGGGAAAGTTATTCAATTAATTCTGAGTAAGTAAAGTAACACAAACAAAAAATGATCACTTATGTGTGTAATTCCAAGCCTCGGGAAAGCCATCGGCATTAGCCATTACGTCATCGGTCCTGACGTAGAAAATATTGAGCTAACAATGGTGATTGGCTTATTGTCCGTCTTCACCACCAAACATTTGCCTCCACTATGGTGAAGATTCAACATCGTTCCCCTATAGAAGCTAGGGGCGACGAGATGAACCAAATACTGCAGCGTTAGCTCGACCCCAGCTAGCTCGGCAAATTTGGTCAGAATTCTAATAATTTTATAGACGTGCGACGCAATCTGAGTAGGGAAGACGCCTGTAGTAATGGTAGAATTCCTCAACCAATAGAAGAAAGGGAAATGGATAACCATTGAGGAAGGGATAAATGTATAGACGCAGTTCCAGGCGATAAACCTGCACCACGTCCTTGCCAGCCGTGATCTGTTCGATATGGTTTGGAAATACGAACTTGGCCTTGAGTTCCTCCAATTCTTTAGGCGTTGTCATCGATCGGAAAATCCCAGGCACGACGTCCAGTAACTTGGTGAGGTCGGACCTAACTTCAGGATTGCGGGGAATTATTTCTTTCACTGACGAGAATGCTTCATCATCAACAATGGCGGAAACACCCTCCCTATGAGAAAAAAACACAACTACAGGAGCAATGCGGCTCCATTCACTAGCGTTTGACGGTAAGTTAGACATGATGAAAATTAGTAAAGAAGAAAAACAAGCGGGAACGGATAGGGATGGAGTAACGCAACAGAGCGAGGAAAGAAAGTTTAGAGAAGCTGGCAAGACGAAGGATGGTGCTCTAGAAAGTTAGGAGAAACAAACTTCAAACTCAAGTCCAAAAACCTTAATTTATAGGGGTCATAGAACTAAACACGAAAACAACTCGTCATAATTGGCGCTGGAATCGAAATGGAAGATCCAATCAACAGTCACGCATGAATCGAGGCAATGATCGGGAATATGCGTCATGTCATGACGTCATTCTATTCCTTGGACAGGATAACTCCAACAAACCGCCCTGAAAACTTGAGGTATTTGAAATATGCGGCCCACTTAGGACCACGTGTCCTGTTCGACACGATGATTACGACTCTTGCAGCTTACTCGATAAGTTCGACCAAAAATGACATTATCTGCTCATTAAGCTCACATGCGAGGACGAACTCAATAAGCGGAGGGACTAACTATGTGGGTCAAAAAGAGGACGCACTAACTGTATGGGTCAAAAATTATCTCTAATATGATTAAACCGTGTTAATATTAAGGAGGTATTCATAGACTTCCACGTGTCACCAACCAACTCCAATGAAGACCTGCCCAAGGTCAAAGTGATTCCAGAAATGATGAAGGTTGTGGTCGAAGAGTCGGCAAGGATAAAGGTCGAGAAGTCGTCATAGATCAATGCCGAGGTCGACCATCCTAGACAGAGTTATAACGACTAGTTTCAAGATATGACACAAAAGAGAATATTCTAGTGGATATTCTCTGCACCTGTATTATTAGGATTTCTAGGAATATGATCCCTATAAATAGAAAGAGACACAATGATAGGGGACATGAGATATTCATTTGTAAGAAAATACACTGACTTTATAAACATAATCTGATCATATTACAAGCATACAAAAGCAACATTTTTTCTAAGATTCTTGTCTATCTATTTCACTCGATCAAGAACTCCCTGAGTATTCTAAGGCTCATCAATCATTTTTCATAGTCAGAAGAATATTCACAGATCTCACCCCTTTTGGGTGACTCACTCATTTTTTATTTACTTAAATGTTATTTATTGCTATTTATTACTATTTAATGTCATCTTCCTTCTTTTTGGATCATTGAATACTGTTATTAGTGCTCACATTCATTACTATTCGGTCAATATACATATTAACTGTCATAAAGCTGATAACCTTATCTTTTGAATATTATTATTAACTAAGATTGTCTCTTTATTATTTAAATCTAATTGGTTGAACCAAGATCTATATTTTGGGTCAAACATCTCCTTTCTAGTTTGTGTGACATAATTTGCTTATTATTATGTTTCCAAAAGAATGATATGATTCACTGTTTGGAAACAATTTAACTTAATTTCCCTTTATACTCTTCATAAAAAGTTTTTATATTCACAGAAATGTTATAGCATGTTTAAAGTCAAAGTTTTATAGTTATACAAATATTATGACCTATTTAATACTATAAGTTTCAAAAGTCTTTATTTCTTTCTTAGACTCAAGCATTAGCTAAAAGAACATGCATTAGGATTAGCAACATAATTAACTACAAACTTCGTTATTAATTTGTCGCTAACTTGCTTATAGCTAACAAAATTTCTTGATAATCTGTGGCGACAATTTTATTTTTTAGATATAAAATTTGTCTGTCACCGATTTCTGTTCCTTTATAGTGTTCCTTTCGAATCTAACTATGTCACATAGATTTGAAATCAAACATAATTGATTACCTGAAATTTCACTCTGTATAACTTAGCTGCTTGTGCATGAGCAAGAAGCAAGTGGTGGGCAACTATGTAAGGCTCAGTGGCAGAGTTTCCAGCTATACAACCATTGTTCCTCCAAGAAGAGCATCTCAAAGGTGGAAAAATGTCTAAGTCATAACCAGTAAGGGCATAACCACTTGGCTCATTTATTGTTGTCCAAAGTTTTACTCTATCACCAAATTCTTTAAAGCACAACTCCGCATAATCTCGAAAGTCATAGCTACAATAATAATGTTACACACTTTACTATCTCTCTTCTTTTAGAAAAAAACTAAGAATAAAAAAAAAGTTTGTTTTATACAAGTGTTACTAACATAATTTGAGGGTTCACTTGAGGTAGATCCCAATGGAATGAGGTAACCATAGGTTGTATACCTGAATGAGTTTGTAGGAGAACTAAACTTAATTAAACGCGTTTACGTCCCCCAATTAGTCCAAATAAGAAAGTTTCAGAAATAAAAAATAAATGTATAGATATAATATAATTGACCTTTAGCTAGGAGCTCATTGATAAGATTGTTATAGAAGGCAATGCCCTCTTTGTTTACTCCTCTACAAAGCTTACCATCTGAGACCCCAAAAAAAAAAAAAAACAAGAATAAGATTCATTAGTTGGGGAAATTATTATTTATATAATGTCATTAATGAGAGAGATTATTTCCAATTTATGAGATTGTTTGTTGGGCTTTTCTCACTTTTAATCTGCACCCAAAATTATTTATATTCGATAGCCGAAAAATGTATAAATTTATATAATATTTGTGTATAACATACAAAAAAAATTATATTTTTTGGTTATTATTTTAAGAGCGGTTATATAATATCATTTTTCCTTATTTTATTTGTTATTAAAGAGTCAAATGGATTCAATTGGTAGAAAACCGTGCTGTCTGTGCATTATTAAACAAAAAATAAGTCATCTATCTAGCCACTTGACTTGTCAATTAACCAAATAATAACCATGTTTAGTTTCTAAAATAATAGTAGCTAGTTTCACGTTCTTTATTTTTTAAATTTTAGTCAACCACCGAGACCCAAATCAGATCATCAAGTGGCTAGCTAATTTTATCAATATATAACATCCAAAGTCACGTTCTTTGATCTCTTAAAACTAAATACTTAAAAGGCTTATTAATTATTCGTTTGTTGAGGCACGTCGCGCTTTGAAAATTGCATGTCAATCAAATCATACAGAGCACAAAAATTTTGTATTTGATATAATATGCAATATGAAATTAAATATTCTTTGTCCATATATATATCATGATAATTTTTTCTTTGGTTGGAGATTATAATTATTCTTTGTCGATCATTTGTGTCCTACTAAATTTTTAGTGGCATAACATAAAATATTGCAATAAAGTATAATCCAAGAGAAGTACTCTTACATGGTAAAACTCTTGACCAGGAGATGGAAAATCTGAAACCATTTAACCCTTCAAATTTCATTAGCTTTATGTCATCCTAAGGAACAGTAATAATATTGTAGCATTAAAATAGAAATTTATTTAGCATTTAGAACCAATGGATTGGCAAAAACTTTCACTTCGTTGGATTTTTGCTTCAATGATTATCGTGTGTTAACTTTGTGAAGATTCACAAGAAGAATGATCGAAGTGCACATTTCAAATAGGGCTTGGCTAGATATCAGAATATATGGATATTTTAAGGGACTTAAAGAAGCTTTTGTTGAATCCATATAAATTATGCCGACCATGCCATTAATATTCAAAACAAGAAATAAAGTGTTGATTAGCGGGCGGAAAGTGGCTATTCCCCCAATTTACTTAGGGTAATATCCTTTCATCAAAGTTTTATTAGTGGCAAAAAATCTTTAAGATCACATTATTCTAGTTTATTTTAATTATATATGAACTGTCTATTATTTTATTGATAGAACTGAGCAAAAAGAATTGGGGGGGCATACTGCCTTACCCTCTATTGAAACAATGACAGATTAGCATTCTAGTCTTTATTCATCTATGACCATCTATCTACAAGCTCCAATCTATCTGATTTCATTAGCCCGTTTACTTGCCTAAGGGAGCTCTTCATACCTGGTGAAAACCAGGCGTTGCCGATGTATATGGCTTATGGTTGCTAATTTATCCTCTACCCTATTGGCCTCTCTGAAACAATCTTGCACTGCGACATTCTCTTCATGTACTAGCTTCTTGATCTCTTGTACAATTCTCCATGGAGTAGCTGAGTTCTCTCTCAAGCAAGAAGTGACCAATTTATAGAAGCTGCTTCTGCTATTATATTGTGCATCCTTCTCTATACACTTTGTTGCAAACCATACAACATTACTTTGCTTTCCGGCCAATTACTAGTGCCTGGCCCTATGAAGCTTGAGTAAGCCAAGATGAAGTTGCCTAGGCTGTCTCTGATAACTCGCCCCATACCACAATTGCCTTACACACAACTCCCATCGCTATTGAGCTTGGCAACACTTATTGGTGGTTTGATCCACTTGACTAGTCTGTATGTCTTGAATCCTATTGATTGGTCGAGCATCTTTTGTATTTGATTCCAAGATGTCTTTAACTTTACTTGTCCGAACTTTTGACAAGTCAAATTAGATAGTGTGTTGGAAATCAAACTATCAGACCTACAAACTAAGGGAGTTTCGTTTCCATAATCTAGACCTCCATTTCCAAATTATCAGGGCTGACAACAATTTCACCATAAAAGACGCAATTATGTTAGTAGTTTTGTGATTCCACCAGTTGTGCACTACTTGCATGAGTTGCATCCCGTCTATTAAAATGCCACAAGGTCCTGCAAATCTTTTCCACACTGCCTGGGCAAAGCTACCTGAACAAAATAAATGTTCTGCTGTTTCCTGCTCTGTTGAGTGTGGGTAACAAAAATAGCATCTGGCATAAAGATTGTAGCCAAACTTAGCGATCCTCTCATCAATTGGAACTCTATCCATTAGGTCCCTCCACGTCATGAATGCAATTTTGAAGGGGACGTGCTTGTTCCTTATTTTGTAAAAATGGCCAGATGGTTTTTCCTCTATCTTAGACAATTCCATGCCGAGGCCACAGAGAATACTCCAGTTGAGTTTGTTGTCCATATTACCTTGTCAGGAACTTCTGGTGATAAAACCAAGTGTTGCTGGTCAACTATATTCTTGACAGAATGTGAGATCTCATCCTCTATTTTTTCATATTGCCACTGTTTTCTTCTAATACATCTTTCAGCAGCACATCCCTTGGCTTGACATCACTCGACAGGTGTTTGTAAAGGGGACCTTGCTTTGTCCAGTCATTGTACCGGAAAGATAATTTTCCTTCTCTAGGGAGCCAAATAATATTTTTCTCCGCTTTTTGTTTGATCGCATATAAAGCCTTCCAACTATTTGATTGTCCAGATCTCCATTGTGACGCCACATGATGCACTCTTCTGCAGTATTTTGCTAGCATGAAGTCCTTCTATAATGAGTCTCTAGTCCTTAAGTTCCACCAAATCTTGGCTGTGAATGCTTCTTTGACATTATGTAGTCTTCTGAAGTGGGCTCCTCCCTCCTGATATGGGAAACATAAAGCTTTCCAGGAGATCCAATGATGTCTATCATTTCCATCCCTCTACAGAAAAAGTTTGCAAGTATCTTTTCAATTTGTGTGAATACTCCTTTTGGTGGATTCATAGTGACTAGGAGGTGAATCTGAACTTCTTGCAATACATGTCTTATAAGAATTTCCTCCCCCCTGCAGATAGTAGTTTAGTCTGCTACCCTTTAACTCTATTTGTCACCTTATTGATTAAATTCGAAAAATATTATATTTTTTGTCTTCCCACAAATAGAGGGCACCCAAGTACTTTATGGGAAAGTCTTTGTAGTGCATCCCAGTGATACTGATCACTCTATTGATTGCCCTTGAGGAATCCCCAGGTTGAAGCATGAAGCAACTTTTATTCTTGTTAATCTTCTGTCCAAAATTCTTTTCATATGATGTTAATGTATCCATGACCAATCTCAAGGTTTTTTCGCGCCCGCTAATAAACAAAATTATATCATCTGCAAATGCAAGATGATTCACTTTTGGTCCACCTCTCGCCGTATAGAAGCCTCTGTACCTTCGTTTATTTTGTAAGTCATTCAGCATTACAGAGAGAAGCTCTGTGCCCAAAACAAACAGTGAGGGTGAAATGGGATCCCCTTGCCTCAGTCCATTTTGTGACTTGAAGAAACTAAGCCTTTGACCACTTACTATTAAGGAGTACCAATAACTTGAGATATGGTTGAAGATTAAATCCACCATTCCTTTGAGAACCCCAATTTTTGCATTAGTATGCACAAGTATGACCAGTCTACCCTGTCGTACACCTTGGCCAGATCAAGTTTCAGGACTACATTGTCTCCCTTTTTTGGTTTAGCTATATCCTTCATAATTTCTTGTGCGAGGAGAACGTTCTTCGAGATTAGCCTTCCCTTTATAAATCCTGACTGGTTATTGGAGATAATCTTAACTAGAAGCTGAGCGAATCTAGCTTTTAAGATCTTCGCAAATATCTTACTTGAGACATTGCACAAGCTGATTGGTCTTAAATCCGACAATTACTGTGGGAATTCCACCTTTGGAATCATTACTAGGCAGGTTTGCGTAAAATATCTCGGCGTGGGAGCACCTAGAAAGAAGGCCAACATTGCATTATATACATCCTCTGCGATCACTTTCCACCAAGTTTAATAAAATAGAGCATTTAGGCCAACAGGTCCTGGAGCACTGTCTATGCTAATCGAGAATACACTACTTTCTACTTCCTCCAACGCGGGAATAGCTGTGAGCATTTCATTATCTTCGTAAGTGATTTTTGGCGTTAGGCAGTTCAGTACTGATTGGTCAAGTGAGGCCTCACTATGGTTGAATATCTTTTGAAAGTGATCGATAGCAGCCGTAGCTATGTCTTGCTCTCCTTCTCTCCATACACCATTGTCATCCTTTATCTTTTGAATGTTCAGTCTTTCCTTCTTCCTTTAATTACCCCATGGAAGAATGATGTATTTTTATCCCCCATCTTTTAGCCAATTGGCTTTAGCCTTTTGCCTCAGGATTGCATCTTGAATTTTTAAGTATTGAACGACTTCTGCCTTTAGCTTATTTAATTCAGCCCTCTTCTCAGCCGTGTTGTGCAAAATCATATCTTCTTCCATAGAAGATATTTGTTTTTCTAACTTCTTCAGCTCCTCATAGATATCGTTAAAGGCTTCTCTGGACCAATTACTAAGTCTTCGGCAGACATTCTTCAATTTTTGATGTAGAATCCACATAAGGTTGCCTCTAATAGGTTCATCCCACACCTCTTGAACCAAAAAAATAAAGTCTTTATGTTCCACCCAAAAGTCTAAGAACTTGAAGTATTTTGGACCAGTAGTGTCTGAGCTTCTCATGTTGAGCAACAGAGGTGTATGATCTATGCAAGCTCTCGCCAAGTGTGTGAATGTTGTCTCATTTAGTGTATCTGTCCATTGTGAATTAATGATCAACCTATCGAGTCTTTTCCAAATAGTATTGATCGGCCCCCTGTTGTCGCACCGAGTGAATTTAGCTCCATAATACCCTGCATCTTGAAAACCACAATCATCTAAACAATTCATGAAGTTTAGGCTCTTGTTCAGGTTATATGGCAATCCCACACATTTTTCTTCTGCATTGATGAATAACATTAAAGTCGCCTACCACTGTCCACGGTCCATGTATGTTATTGCTCCAAGTTCTCCATTCATCACATAGTATTATTCTCTCTCTTGTAGTTCATTTAGCATATACTATTGTCACATGTATGGGTGTGGCTAACATCGGAAGGGTTACCTGACATGTCACTTGTTGTTCCGAATCCTCCAATATATTTATATGTATATCTGATGACCAGAAAAGCCAAATTTTGTTGTTATAGTTGAAGTTGCTATGTTGCAACCCTAGTTGTAATCTGAATCTTTCGATCTTTGTCGACCTTACCATAGGTTCTTATCTTATAGTGCGATAAAGGATAATTTGTATTGTTGGTGTAGAAGTTTTAGCCTTTCAAAGGCTTTTTGGGACTTCATGGCCCTAATATTCCATGATAGTGAACTAAACATGGGAAACATTAGGGGTTTGGTCCTTTCTGTTGCGCCTGTGAGCCCTTGGTGATGTTTCTTTCTACACATCACTTGAGCTGTAAACACCTCTAGTAGAGAGGTTGTTGAATTGTGTTATTTTTGCCTTTACTCCAGTCACTGAAACTTCTTCCTTGTCAAAGTTCAGTGTTCTCTGGGGTCTTCTTGCATTCTCGTCATTAGATCTGACTTCCCCCTCGTTATCGGATAGGTTAGCCATGTCTATGTCTTGAGTTTCTAAGACAATCGGATAGGTTAACCTATGGCTGAATTCTAAGATTGTCATAGAAACTCAAGACAATTTATGGGATAGGTTAGCCATGTTCATCATTGTAGCAGCCTTGGATTTTGCCTCTGATAAATTGTTTTTTGTCGCTACTTTGTCTGGTGCCCCTTTCTTATTGTTGTCACTAGCCTTCTTTTTGTTGTTTCTGGAATTCCTTACTTCAGTCCAGCCCTCCTCATCTTTCACATTCATTGATCCCGATATCTCTTGTTCATTCGCTTTTGGTTGTTGACAGCTTGCCCTTGAATTCGACAGTGGAAGCAAAAATCCGGCACACTTTCATATTCAATTTGCTGATTGAACACGTCAATTTCTCCATTGCAATCCACAAGAGCAACCTCTATTTCTTTTAATCTTGGTCTTAAGTCTATTTCAACCAGAGCCTTTGCCGTCGTTGGCCTAGTCCTTTCCAACGTAGCTTTGTCCAGAGCAATATAATCAAAGTGCCAATAGGATCCGGTATCTATTCCATCGCTGCCCATTCATGATAGTGCCATGGTAGTTCAGGGAGCTTCACCCAAACCGGAACCAATCTAGATTCCATGTCAGCCTTAAAGTTACGGGTCCATCTCTGTATCTTCATGGTTGTTCCACAAACTGTTGGACTTTAAGCATTGGGCTTAAAAGATTTTAAGCATTGGGCTTAAAAGTCTAAGAGTGTGAATTGGAAAATGGTGAGAAATAAAATGGAGGGAAATGAAAATTTGAATCAAGTGAGCTTTTGTCATAAACTTGTACCACTTGTGTGTATAAATATAGGATCACTTCTTAGAGCTCTTAAAAGGAGTTGAAGAGGATGTATCCTCGCGCGCCGTCGTCGCTCGCTCGGCTTCGGATTTGGATCGATCGATAAGATTATTTTTGGACAAAGTTTATTTAATTAATTATTTAAT
>ML312083.1:0-28931 GCA_005239505.1 Nicotiana paniculata | reverse complement strand
TTCACTTCGTTACATAATAACCAAATAAAAGTCTGTTAATTAAAACAATGGTTTAAAGATTACCCTTAAGAAATTATATCCCAATACATATCCCAATACATGGTGTCACAAGTACATGAGCAATTTCTAAGAATTCAACAATCATTACAAGCCTGTCCGAAATATAACTGGACAAGGAAATTTAAATGAAATAAATATAGTACGAAGGAGACTTTTTCAGCTGCGAATCACCTCCGGATGATGAAGCTCGCCTAAGTCTCTGAATCCTCCACATTGCTATGAAAGTACCTGTGCAATAAAATGCACAACAAGTGTAGCATGAGTACAAAAATAACATGTACTCAGTAAGTTGTCCGCCTAACCTCAGAGAGGTAGTGGCGAGAGGTCAAATTAGACACTTAATAAAGGTCAATTTAGAATATTTAGGTATGACATTAAGCATGATTTATCATAGGCAATTTATAAAACAGGATTTAATATCTTTCAACTCCGTTCACGTTTAACACTTTATATCTTCGTCATATTAGCAATTAATCAACATGTTGATTTAATCTAAAAATAATAAATCGATGGGAAGGAACAACTTCTTCCAAAGGTCTTTCTAATAACTTTAAATCTCTGCCATTTCAATCGATAATTTAATATTTCAAGTCAGTAACCAGGCAAAATATCATAGCAACTATGCAGCAAATATCATACACAAGTAATGTCGAGGATCGAACGGCACGGACTAACAATAATAAAATGTGTACTGCCGAGGGTCGAAAGGCTCAAACCATAGATGCATCTATCTGCCCCGCTCGCGAATCGATCATG
This sequence comes from Nicotiana paniculata, assembly GCA_005239505.1. NCBI lineage: Eukaryota > Viridiplantae > Streptophyta > Magnoliopsida > Solanales > Solanaceae > Nicotiana > Nicotiana paniculata. Next base: position 28,115 of record ML312083.1, on the reverse strand, counting down.
CGACGCAGTTAAAATAATATGGCTAGCCTGCTCGCGAATTATACATGCGACTTAGATGCTCATATGAATACATACACAAATACAGGGTCTTCCTGCTCGCGAATCACTCAAGCAACTAAGGCACCCAAAGTTACACATATCCACATAATAAATCCTGTATTTTATCAAGAAAACAGTTTTTCTCAGGAAAGTGGAAAAATCTTTATTAAAAGAAACATGAAATATAGGTTTGAAATCTTTGTTTTTGAAACTCATTTGTCAAGTTTAGTGATACTCCATGATACAACCCAGTCCAGGTACACATATATCTATAGAGGAACCAATTCTCTTTCTATAGGGTTAACAATATGAACTCTAGCTTTCTTTTAGACATTCAATTACGTTTTCGGTCATATTAGCATTTTAATATTACAGGCAGGATTGCAGGTACACACATAAGGCACCCGGACATGGCATAATAGTAGCTACGCACGGACTCCCGTGACCTCGTGCATACGTAGCCCCCGAAGATAATAGCATGTACTGAATTAATTCACCTAGGGGGACGATTCCCCCTCACAAAGTTAGAAAGGAGACTTACCTCGCTCCGAAATTCCAACACCGACTTCCAAGTCCTTCCGATGACTCCAACGGATGCACAACGCTCCGAAACTACCACATAATGGCAAAGCAATGAAAATTCATCCTAATACTCACAACAAATTCAGATTATATACTTTCCCGACCCCGCTCGGAGAAAAGACCAAAATTCCCTCGGGCCCACGTGCCTGGAAATCCGAAATTCTTGAAGATACATGCTACCCATAGCTCTACTAGTTCAATCATGCAATTTACTCTACATTCCATACACAAATTCGTGGCTAAATTCCAAATTTACATTTTCTAGGTTTTTTCAAAAAATTTCCCAAATTTCCTACCAATTTTCATGTTCAAATCCATGCAAGATCACATATTTAACTTAGGAATGGGAAAAATTCACTTACCTAGTGATGCTTGCTGAAAATCCCCATCTTGAAGCTCCCAAAATCGCCACAACAAAATGAGAGAAATGAAGAAATGGCCAAAAATCCGTTCTTAAAACACCCCACTGCCTCCATCCATTTTCGCACCTGCAGTGCAATAACCGCTCATGCGGCTTCGCACCTGCAAAAATTCCATCGCAGGTGCGGCTATAACTCAGCCCAGCAACTCTCGCTCCTGCGATCCCTATCGCAGGTGCGACCAAACTCCTGCACCTGCGGTCCCTTAGAGCCAACCCCAATCTCGCACCTGCGGTGCCCTTAGCCGCACCTGCGGCTCCGCACCTGCGGTCAAATCCTCGCAGGTGCGACTACACCAGATGACAACAACCTTCAGCCTTCTCCAACTTTAAATATTGATCCGTCAATTACTCGGAATCCACCCGGGGCCCCCGAGACCCCGTCCAATCACACCAACCTGTCCCAAATTATGACACAGACTTGCTCGAGCCCTCAAATCACATCAAACAATTCCGAAATCACGAATCACACCCAAATCCAATTCTTTAAGAACTTAGAATTTCAAAGTTCTACATCCGACACCGAAACCTATCAAACTACCTCCGATTGACCCTAAATTTTGCACACAAGTCATATTCAACATTATGGACCTGCTCCAACTTCCGGAATCGCATTCCCACCACGATATAAATATTCCCACTTCCAGTCGAATTCTTCAAAAACCTTCAAATTTCTATCTTTAGCCAAATGACCCCAAAATGACCTACGGATATCCAAATGAACCTCCGATCGTGCTCCCAATTCCAGAATTACCTTACGGAGATATTCCTAGACTCGGAATCCCAAACGGACATCACCCTCACTGATCTGCACTTCAATCCCAAATTCATGAAATCCTTCTAAAATGCTAACTTCCACAATATACCCTGAAACGCTCCCGGGTTATCCAAAACCCGATCCGAACATACGCCCAAGTCCGAAATCTTCATGCGAACCTGCTGGAACCTTCAAATCTAGATTCGGAGGTTGTTTACTCAAAATTCCAATCTTAGTTGATTTCTCCAACTTAAGGCTTCTGAAATGAGAATTTTTTTTTCCAAATCAATTCTATACTTCTTGGAATTCCATTCCGACTACGCCCACGAGTCATAATACCTGAAACAAAGTTGCTCACGACTTCAAACCGCTGAACGACACGCTAGAGCTCAAAATGATTGGTCGGGTCGTTACATTCTCCCCCACTTAAACCGACGTTCGTCCTCGAACGTGCTAAGAACTGCTTTGGAGTTACCTGAAATCACTGTTTAATACTTCGATCACCTTCCCGTGCTACCACAACCTAGTCGAGCACAATAGCTTGATCAAATCTGGAGATTTCTTCTTTATTCCATATAATAAGCTCAGAATTCATTCGAACACCTGAAATTTTCTCTAGCCATGCCTAGTTCCAATATATAAGCACTGCATCAACTAGCACACGATATACTAGATCATAACTGCATACCCTTGTTGAATTGGGACCATGCACCGCATAACTCATCATCTGACCACAATGACGCTCACTGAACCTAATAGCCAAGGTACACGAATCTGATGCTCCCAATGCACCTCATAACAAATATACATACACCCTGCTATAATGGAAATGTGCAGAAATTCATGCTCAACTGTAGAGTTAGCAAATCCTTGAATACCTCGTCTTGACTAGAATCATCACTTCATTATGAACCTGAATGATGGTATTTGTTCTTTAATATACACTTCACATAGCCTCATCGCACTGCCCCCTGATCCGATAATCTCATCTCACCCAGTATGAACTGCTCAGATAACAAATCACCCCAAACATGGCTAACAACCTCACACGATACCACATCGCGCCAATAGGCCATAACTCGAACATGATAATAAGAAACGACTCAGGACGGAACTATTCAACTCACACAACTAATGTGAATTCTTACCAGAAAATAAGAAATAAAACACAAAAAAATAAATACATATTAACCCTTCTCATCATCAAAATGTTGTGGCATGCAACCCGATCCGAATAACATACCCGTGGTGACGTGCCACCCGATCCACACATAAAATTTACATAAGAAGATATATATTCGGAGCTGATTTGCTCACTATTACAATTTACTGAATATCGATCATAAGCACGCTAAGTGCATAATACCATCCTGGGGAGACTGATAAAGTCGTAGGCTACATAACTCAAGCACAACTGAGGTGCGATAAAAATATATACACTCTAGATCTGAAGAGCTATCCTGCTCACAAAACATCCCCACTACGCGGGACCTCAACACATAAGAAATTATCAAAGCCATTTCATAACTCACACGCCACAATCACGATAACACATGAATCTGACGAAGACGGAACAACACTAATGTTTAGCTTAAAGTGTATATATTTTGATGTATACCGCCTCATATTTTACTTTTGTTTCGTGAGTTTTAGATATTAAATGTGATGATTTATATTAATCTGAAGTGTTTTTATGTCTAGGAATGATTCGGGATCAATTGGGGGCGAAACGTGCAAAATTAGAGCCAAAACGGACGAAACCTGAAAATCGGTGATTTTGGATGCCACAGGTAGCGCCCAGCACCACCTGTGGCGCTGTGGGCAGTACCTAAATATGGGGCAGCGCCCTGGTGGGCTCCCGTCGCTAGCCAGGGCACCGGTGACGAGTTTGTTTTTCCTATTTTGCCCGGGACACGATTATTTCGGCCCTAAACATACCCAACACGTATAAAATCAAGTCTAAGCTTATTTTTGAGGGGTTGTACGCCACTTTGGAAGAAAACCACACACGAGATCATTAGTAAGTGGAGGATTCTCAGTTTTCTTCATCTTTTTCTAATATTTACAATTTGTGCAACACTTATGAAATTATTTGATTTTAGCATGAGTGGCTAAACACCCATTGTTCTGGGCTTGTGGTTTAGCAATGAATATTGTTATTCGACATTAGTTTAACCTTGATTATAGTTCACTCAATATATGGTTGTCTCTTCAATTCTGTGTTTAATTGATTAATTGTCTGGCCAACAGTTAGGTTCTATATACTATCTATGATATGCTTGGGAAAGTTGTGTATAGATTAGAGAAGAATTGAAGAAAGCGCGATCTTAAACCTTCAGGGGAGCGGATTTGTGGTTAGGATAAGAATATAACTAGTCACCGTGCTTAATTAAATGTCGTAATCTTAGTGCGTTCTGATAGATTAATTTCATAGGAATATAGACGTTAATCTATTGAGAATATGCGAGTAGTGCTTCAGGAGAAGCCTATGAGAGAATTTATCGATTAATTAGCAACCATGAGTGAATTATATGAAAGGGAGAGTTAATTAGAATGCAATACGAGTGGTGAATTGGTCACAACCCTGGAATATTTGTCTCTATTGAATACACAACAATCAACTTGTTACTTGATAATTAGTTATTTCTTAGAATCGTAGTATAATATAGTTACATTCATGGATTTTATTTTAGATTGATTTAATACAATTATAGTGATTTAGTAAGTAGTTTACACAAGTCTCTGTGGGTTCGAAACTTGATTTATCATTATATTACTTCTACGACCACGTATACATGCGTGTGCGTTTGGGACCAACAAGTTTTTGGCGCCGTTGTCGGGGACTTGAATATAGATTACTTTCTAGTTTTCACTTTAATTGTTTATTGCATCTAGTATAACATTACTTGATTGTTGCTCTAACCTCAGGAACTTTGATTGAATGCATAGGGTCAGAAGCCAGGACAGACTTGACGGCTTTGACCCCGAACCTGAGAGAACATTTCACAGGAGGTTGAGGGAAGCAAGGGATACAGACAATATTCAGGACCTCATTCAATTTCCTGTGAACATGGCAGAGGAACAATACATGGCTATTCAGGAGGTAGCAATGCCCAGTATTGCTAATGTTAGCTCCAGCATCGTGAAGCCAAGAATCACTGGGCACTTTGAGCTAAAACAGAGCATGATCCAGCTACTTCATGCAAACGGGCAGTTTATGGGTCTTCCACACGAGGATCCACAGCAGCACGTTCTGAACTTCTTTTAGATTAGTGATACTTATATCACTAACGGGGTCACACAAGATTATGTGAGGCTCACACTTTTCCCATTCTCTCTATTGGGCGAAGTAAAGCGATGGCTAAAGGCAGTACCAGCTAATTCCATTACAACATGGAATGATTTGGCAAGAAAATTTCTGGCAAGGTTCTTCCCTTCAGGAAAGACTGCAAAGATCAGAAGTGAGATAGTCTCCTTTAAACAGAAAGCAGGCTAATCTTTATATTCAGCATGGGAAAGGTTCAAGGGGCTACTCAGAGATTGTCCTCATCACAACCAGACAAACTAAGTGTTAGTTCACACTTTCATTGAGGGGCTCCATCTCCAAAAAAAATTGTGGTAGATGCAGCAGCTGGAGGTCAGGTATTGGAGAAGAATTATGATGAAATATTTACATTATTGAATAAATTCTCCAAAAGCAATCCAGATTGGCAAGGTGAGATGGGAAGGAATGTGGTTCAAAAGTTACCAGGTGTTCTTGAATTAGATGTTGTCTCATCATTGTCAGCTCAGATCTCTACATTGACTAACCAAGTCAATCACATGACCCTGATCATTAACAAGCAACAGTCTCAACCATTACAACAGGCCCAGCTAGTGCAACCAGTGCAACAGGCCCAGCCAGTGCAACAGATTCAGGTATTTTGTGAAGTCTGTGGAGAGGGTCACATGAGCAATCTATGCCCAGCAAATCCAGAGTCTGTATATTTTGTGGGTAATGCAAATCGAGGCCAAAAAAATCAGTATGGGTACACTTACAATCCCAACTGGAGGAACCACACAAATTTCTCTTGGGGTGGAAATCAAGGTAATCAGAATCAATATCGGCCTCAAGCACCTAAACAACAATACAGACCACCTCAGGCTGAACAACAAGCTAGCCTTGAAGAGATTATGAAGAGAATGATGAACGACCAACTTGCTTTCAATCAGAAAATAATGGCGGATCACCATGCCCAAGCAGCAACAATGAGAAACTGAGAACGTCAAATGGGGCAACTTGCCAGTTTCCAAAATACCGAACCAGTAGGAGTTCTTCTTTGTGATACTAAGCTTAATCCTAAGGCTCAAGTCAATGCAATTACCTTGAGAAATGGAAGAATACTAGAAGAAGCTTCAAAGACAAAGAAGAATACAACTCATCCTGAAGAAGAATTAGTTCCCAAGCCAGTTGATGGGAATGAGAAAGATAGTAAAGGACCCGAGCCAGTAATTGAAATGAGGCCACCACCTCCGTTTCCACAATGACTGCAGAGGAAAAAAGATGATGCTAAGTACAAGAGATTCCTAGATAATTGAGCCAAGTGAGTGTGAATTTGCAAGAAGTGCCTAAATATGCAAGGTATCTCAGAGATATTGTGGAAAATAAATGAAGACATGCAGAGTTCAAAACAGTTGCACTTACTTAAGAGTGCAGTGCCAGAGTTCAGAGTAAACTTCATCCTAAGTTGAAGGATCCTGGGAGTTTCACAATTCCTTTATCTCTTGTAAAACAAGAAGGTGGTAGAGCCATGTGTGATTTAGGGGTTAGTAAATTTGATTCCATCTTCTTTGTTCAAGAAACTCATATTGGGGGTTCTTAGACCTACCACAATCACTTTACAGTTAGCAGATAGGTCGCTAATTATGCTGGAAGGAATTATTGAATATGTGCTAGTTTGAGTGGGAAAATTTATTCTTCCCACTGATTTTATTGTACTTGATTAAGAGGCAGATGAGGAAGTGACCATTATTTTGGGGCGACCATTCTTAGCTACTGGTGGAGTAATTATTGATGTAAGGGCAGGGAAGTTAAAAATGAGAGTTGACGATGAGGAGGTCACTTTTAATGTGTACAAGGCACTTAAACTCCCAAAGAATTATGAGGACCTGTGCATGGTTACTCTGGTCGACGTGATGAGGATAGAGGAGAGTCCTTATGTGAATGGCAGTGAGCTAGAGGAGGTGGTGTTTCAAGTTGATGGTGTAAAGATAATTGAGAAAAGAGCCAGAGATGAAAAAGGAGACCCGTTAAGAGCATGCAAAAAGGCTAGGCTTCATGGGAGAAAGAAGAAGAGAAAGCGCCCAGCCTGAGCAGAGTAGCAGAGTCGTGCCACGACTATAAATAAGGCGCTTGTTGGGAGGCAACACATCCTGTATATATTTTATTTTTTTATTTTTTTAAGTGTCGAGTTGTGTGTTGTTTTTATTTTGCAGAGTAGGGGAAGTCTGAGTACCCAAAGTTGAAGCTGAGGGGCATGTTTGAGCTTAAGTGTGGGGTCATCCCAACTCTAAAGATTGAAAATCATGTCCGAGCTAGGCCCGAGAGGGTCTCAGGGAGTATTTCTCACCCTTGTTTTAATGTTTTTCTTTGTGATCATGCATCGAAGACTATGCATAGCATAAGTGTGGGGTGGGGAAACTACTTTCTGAAGTGAAGTGTAATTGTATAAAATTAATTTTTTTTAGTTAAGAAACGAAAAGAAAAATAAAAAAATAGAAAAAGCTCGGATGTTTCGCAACGATGGATCTGATGGACAATTTTATTGAGGGATAAAGTCCGATTTAAAAACACCAAAAAGATTTTTTTTAATTTTTTTCTTAGGATAGTTAGGTAGTATCCCTTGGTTTTTCTTTGGGCACCGGTTCTTTTCCAAGGGTGTAACTTGAATCAGGCACTTTAAAATTATTTTTTTAGAGTAGCTACGAAGAAACTGAGTAACTTAGAGATACCCATTGACATGTTTGGTGCCGGCATATTAGGTTATGAAATACATTTTGCTTTCCCTTATATTTGGTTTGACATGTGATGCCTGAGTAAAAATAAATAGCCTATTTTGTGACGCTTTAGCTCAGTTGCTTGACTTGTATGGTACATAGTGCAATATTGCTTAATTCTCTCAATTTTTTGTGCTTGATTGACTTGAGAGTTGAATAAAACCATTGTGATTGAGTCATGTACAATGTGTGAGTGAGGTTTAGTGATTTTCTATGATATCCTGTTAGTCTAGAACTTGCCCCGTGTGTTAATCGAAGCGAAATTGTAGGTTATGCTAGTCTAGGATATGACGTAGGCATTTTCTTGCTTGATCATGGATGTGCTTGTCACATGAAAATTAAAAATTTCCATTGCTAGCTCCTTTGAGATGTTTTGACCTTTTCTTTGGTACCCACATTACAATCCGTATCCCTATTTTGTTCTTAAATTGAGATTTTTGCACCTTTTCCTCCTAAGGCACTTAGTCGCTAAAAGAAGTAAAGTGAGATATTGGGGAGTAGCTTTTGAGTGGAGCCATGGAAGGGCCCGTTGGTGCACAAAAATTGTATTCAAAAGTCACTAGCCATTGAATCTTCATGTATGGAATGTGTGTAGGAAAAAAAAGAGAAAAAAAAATGATAGTAGAAGTATGTACAAAAATATACACACCTCCAATTTTTATTAATTTGTGCTAGTAAAAATATAGAAGTGCTTGATTGAAAAAGGGCTATGTTGAATATGAGTTGTGGAAAGGGAATTGGTTGAGAACAATATGTGTTGATTTGTGAAGGTAGTGTATTAAAGTGCTTAGGAGGGTTAGTCACTATTCCTAAATATATCCTACCCGTCCCTTAGCCTACATTACATCCTTAAAAGTCCTAATTGATCCTAGACTTGGCAAGCTTTAATTAGTAGAGATCTACACTACGGGCAAGCTTATGGTACGACCACGTGATGCATATGAATTCTTTGTGAGAGTGAGTGAATTTTTTCAATTGTGTGATGTCCTTAATTTATATTCAAAAAGCATATTTGAATGTGGGGACTAGTATATTCACTCTTTTGTTGTTGGTGCGGGCACATGATCTCATGAACGATTGGTAATGTTGTAAACTTTCTTGTTGGGTAGGTGCGTGAATTGAGAGGGCTTAGTGGTTGCAAGTTGACTCTTGAGGTTGGGCGGTTGCAAATAGGTTGTTGATATGATTGATTAAATTGTTATACTTGGGCATGTTTAAAGAAGGGGAAGAATGTGAAATTTTGTATGTTCATACTTGATTGCCGGTATCGATCATAGTCAAGGGGTAAGGTGTGTGATTGAAAAGTAAAATACTCCTTGATAATGAAATTTGTACGTGTTGAAGGGTAGTAGATTGTCCCATTGCTCGAGGACGAGCAAGAGTCTAAGAGTGGGGTGTTGATGTTTAGCTTAAAGTGTATATATTTCGATGTATATCGCCTCATATTTTACTTTTGTTTCGTGAGTTTTAGATGTTAAATGTGATGATTTATATTAATGAAGTGTTTTTATGTTTAAGAATGATTCGGGATCAATTGGGGGCGAAACGCGCGAAATTAGAGTTAAAACGGACGAAATCGGGAAATCGGCGATTTTGGATGCCACAGGTAGGCCCAGCACCACCTGCGGCGCTGTGGGCAGTACCTAAATATAGGGCAGCGCCCTGGTGGGCGCACGACACTAGCCAGGGCACCGGTGATGAGTTATTTTTCCTATTTTGCCCGGGACACGGTTATTTCGGACCTAAACCTACCCAACACGTATAAAAGCAAGTCTAAGCTTATTTTTGAGGGGTTGGACGCCAATTTGGAGGAAAAACACACACGGGATCATTAGGAAGCAGAGGATTCTCAGTTTTCTTCATCTTTTTCTAGTATTTACAATTTATGCAACACTTATGCAATTGTTTGATTTTAGCATGAGTGGCTAAACACCCATTGTTCTGGGCTTGTGGTTTAGCCATGAATATTATTATTCGACATTAGTTTAACCTTGATTATAGTTCACTCAATATATGGTTGTTTCTTCAATNTAAACACCCATTGTTCTGGGGTTGTGGTTTAGCCATGAATATTGTTATTCGACATTAATTTAACCTTGATTATAGTTCACTCAATATATGGTTGTTTCTTCAATTCTATGTTTAATTGCTTAATTGTCTGGCCAGCAGTTAGGTTCTATATATTATCTATGCTATGCTTGGGAAAGTCGTGTATAGATTAGAGAAGAATTGAAGAGAGCGCGATCTTAACCCTTCAGGGGAGCGGATTTGTGGTTAGGATAGGAATATACCTAGTCACCGTGCTTAATTAAACATCGTAATCTTAGTGCGTTCTAATAGATTAATTTCATAGGAATATAGGCGTTAATCTATTGAGAATAGGCGAGTAGTGCTTCGGGAGAAGGCTATGAGAGAATTTATCGATTAATTAGCAACCATGAGTGAATTATATGAAGGGTAGAGTTAATTAGAATGCAATACGAGTGGTGAATTGATCACAACCCTGAAATATTTTTCTCTATTGAATACACAACAATCAACTTATTACTTGATAATTATTTATTTCTTAGAATCGTAGTATAATATAGTTACATTCCTGGATTTTATTTTGGCTTGATTTAATACAATTATAGTGATTTAATAAGTAGTTTACACAAGTATATGTGGGTTCGACACTCGATTTATCATTATATTACTTCTACGACCACGTATACTTGCGTGTGCGTTTGGGACCAACAAACACCCGCTGTCCTAATACCTCTCCATGAAAAGCGCTCTACTGAAAGGAACATGCCTGGCTCATACGGAGTCCATAATCATATTTAAATCCATCCATAAACATCGAGCCACCTTGCTCGCACCAACTAAGCTAATAGCTTTTGCCTGGGTCCATATTAACCCACCTTCTCTCATAATACACGAGAACAACCATCATTACCGGAACAAACACCCCATAATCCATAATCAACTGAAACGAACGCCCTCCAGGCGTAAATTCTCAATTAAGCAATATTGCACTTCTTTATACTTAGTCCAAATCCGAAATCCATCAAGTGACTACATGTCACACTTTATACAATCTTTTCGCAGTCATGCTTCCACGACCTTCCACACAAGGCAACAATTCTGCCCACCCACCACTGGCCATACTACGCTGTAATACAATTCAAGAACTCATAACCAGAGTACAAAGCCTCTTCCACCGAATCTCAATCTCAAGTGACACTGAAGATAACACCAGCTTACTCAAAACTTTCAAATCACTTTGTCTTGCTCTTACGAGCTCATGACATCCTCATAAACATCGGACCTAAATCCCGATTCTTACTCCCAGTTACATACTGCTTCCCGTACCTAACATACCAACATGAGGTAGCGCAAGAATTCCATAACTTTCGAACCATCAATAGGGTGAACACTTCATCACATAGAAATCTTTTATTTAACTCAATTCAAGAGTACCATCTCAACACACGAGTGAATTCCCATTATCACCCAATCATGCAAATCCTTAAGTAGTAGTCTATACCACCATAACCCTTCGGGGGTCCGCCTACACCTGACAGGCCATAACACTCAAATGCTCCCACGTGAGATCCGTTACGACGGCCGACATGCCCCACACACACCGGCACAAACCACATGCATAACTAAATCACATCAAAGGAACCGATCACTACCGCAAATGTGCCATTTCAACCATGGCTAATCAATCTATCTTCTTTAATCATCATTAATTGCCTCAGGAACAATAACAACTTCCTTCAACCCATAGCAAACTCAACCCTCACTCATCCCGAATGACCTTGATTCACGAGACTATGCTGCCTAAATCCCGCAACCCGTCTCATACCCTTCTGACAATCTTTTCTTCAATCCGGAGTCTATTTCTCTCACTCCTCCAATATTCTCCTGCATGCTGAAACATATCATAGACATTCTAACCATCCTCATTTTTCTCAGAGATTACTCTGCAAAAGCTCGATTCTCGATCATACTGCTGCCTGAAATCCTTAATCGCCGCATTCTTAACNAGAACATTCCAACCATCCTCATTTTTCTCAGAGATTACTCTGCAAAAGCTCGATTCTCGATCATACTGCTGCCTGAAATCCTTAATCGCCGCATTCTTAACTTTTGAACTCACTAGGACTGCTATTGAGAGTCACCCACTCCGACTGGCCCTGAATACAATCAACTCCAAGGCTCTCCTAGCACAGGAACACCTTTTTCAATGAAACACGTGACTGAGTCACTATCCTTACAACTCGCCCATGCCTTAAGCATAAATTTTGAATCTTCCCAAGCCTAACCCTGATCTGACAGGGCCAACTTTTGCACATATTCATCAAATCCCACGCACAATTACCATTTTACTCCTTTTTCCTTAGCTGAAATAACTTGCCAACACGCCGACAATCCTCAACCTCATGCGAAGACAATCCTACGACCCAATTGCAGATGGTGGGACTCCCCCACTTAACCCGAAGCCACTCATTGCACCACTCTAGACCCTGCTGAGATCCTTTCTCCTTTTGATAACGCGATCTATCTCAACCGATCGTTCCAATTCTTCCAAATTCTCTTGCTAGCACTCCCTAAATACTCGAATTCTCTAGCATTATTCACACATTCTATCTCCTACTGACTATCCACTAGAACCTCTCACAGAACCTGCCAACCCCGCCATTGCTAACCTATCCCCAGAAGACAACCCACCTGTGAAAATCACCCGTGGACACCTTCCAACGACGCTGAAATACACACTCTCCGTGACTTCAATACCCCATCATACGCCCTACTTTTCTTACCAACTTACTAGCCCGTCCGCTCCTCATGGACATCCATTAAATGTGCGACAATATCTCCAAATTCCAAGTTGTGCTGCCGCTCCCCCACTTTGCGACTGCTCGACTTCTGCTTCTTACACCTGGCCTCCTAGAAATGGAACCACCGCCTAGCCTCATTCCAGGATCATTCTTTGTAGCTCCCAAACCAGCAGATCACCACGACTTCAAGCTCTCCGAAGATTATCTCTTCCCTAGCTGCCTTCATTACCAACCTCTATCTGGCACTGAACCACCGCACCTCACGATCTCTGCCAACCGCATTCTTCAATGCTTTCTCTCAATGCTCAGACCCCACGCAACCGAAGAACCCATATCACTGAAAAATAAACACATTTCATTTGATAAATGACGACGATGACACGTCACAGGTGCATATCCCATCTCACTTGAAGACACCAAGTCCTACTACCTTATCAACCCCAACCGGACTATTCATGAATCAAATGCCCTTCCTCTGCCGGCACAAAAGCACATAAATCTAGAAATTACACTCTGAGAAGACCTCCCTTCAAACCATTCATCTCTCCCAACATACGGGCAAACATTCTATCATCATATCGACACCACGCGACAATCAATTGCAAACATCATCACTACCCGAGCACAGCCTTAAGGCTCCCAGAAGCACATCTACTGAGCTGAAATAACATATTACCCTTTTGCAGTGCCATAACAACAGCCACGACCAATTACACATGGAAGCATCTCGGATTACATTCGTAGCACCATTTTCATTCCTCGGATTCCTGATCCATAGCAAGCGCTTCACAACGCGTAAGATTGAGTAGGAATGAACATAAGCATAAGCCTCAAAGGAATCAACTCGCACGATGAAGAATCAAGAAGGGAAGTACTCCTAATAACCCTGTAGCATCTCGAAGATAAGTACAAGTGTCTCCGTACCGTTCTACAAGACTCTACTAGACTTACTCATGACTCGTGAGACCTACGGGAACCTAGCGCTCTGATACCATGTTGTCATGACCCAAAATCCCTAAGGTCGTGATGGCGCCGGACATCGATGTCAGGCAAGCCACATCATTAATTAATTGAAATAACCTTCCGTTTTAAAACATTTATGAAAAATAATTCATTTCACTTCATTACATAATAACCAAATAGAAGTCTGTTAATTAAAACAATGGTTTAAAAATTACCCTTAAGCAATTATATCCTAATACATATCCCAGAACCCGGTGTCACAAGTACATGAGCAATTTCTAAGAATTCAATAATCATTACAAGCCTGTCCGAAATACAACTGGACAAGGAAATTTAAATGAAATAAATACAGTACGAAGGAGACTTTGTCAGTTGCGGATCGCCTCCGGATGATGCAGCTTGCCTAAGTCTCCGAATCTTCCACATTACTATGAAAGTAACTGTGCAATAAAATGCACAGCAAGTGTAGCATGAGTACAAAAACAACCTGTACTCAGTAAGTTGCCCGTCTAACCTCAGAGAGGTAGTGAAGAGAGGTCAAATTAGACACTTACTAAAGGTCAATTTAGAATATTTAGGTATGACATTAAGTATGATTTATCATAGGCAATTTATAAAACAGGATTTAATATCTTTCAACTCCGTTCACGTTTAACACTTTATATTTTCGTCATATTAACAATTAATCAACATGGTGATTTAACCTAAATATAATAAATCGACGGGAAGGAACAACTTCTTCCAAAAGTCTTTTTAATAACATTAAATCTCTATCAATTCAATTGATAATTTAATATTTCAGGCCAGTAACCAGGCAAAATATCATAGCAACTACGCAGCAAATATCATGCACAAGCAATGCCGAGGGTCGAACGGTGCGGACCAACAATAATAAAATGTGCACTGCCGAGGGTCGAACGCCTCGAACCATAGATACAACTATCTTCCCCGCTCGTGAATCGATCATGCGACGCGGTTAAAATAATACGGCTAGCCTGCTCGCGAATCATACCTGCGACTCAGGTACTCATATGAATACATACGCAAATACAGGGTCTTCCTGCTCGCGAATCACTCAAGCGACTCAGGCACCCAAAGTTACACATATCCACATAATAAATTTGTATTTTATCAAGAAAACAGTTTTTCTCAGGAAAGTGGAAAAATCTTTATTAAAAGAAACATGAAATATTGGTTTTGAAATCTTTGTTTTTGAAACTCATTTGTCAAGTTTAGTGATACTCCATGATACAGCCCAGTCCAGGTACACATATATCCACAGCGGAACCAATTCTCTTTCTAGAGGGTTAACAATATGAACTCTAGCTTTCTTTTAGACATTTAATTACGTTTTCGGTCATATTAGCAGTTTAATATTACAGGCAGGGTTGCAGGTACACACATAAGGCATGCTAGTGGGTCCTAGGCTACCCGGACATGGCATAATAGTAGCTACGCACGGGCTCCCGTCACCTCGTGCGTACGTAGCTCCCGAAGATAATAGCATGTACTGGATTAATTCACCTAGGGGGATGATTCCTCCTCACAAAGTTAGAAAGGAGACTTACCTCGCTCCGAAATTCCAACATCGACTTCCAAGCCCTTCTGATGACTCTAATGGACGCACAATGCTCCGAAACTACTACATAATGGCAAAGCAATGAAAATTCAGCCTAATACTCACAAAAAATTCAGATTATATACTTTCCCGACCCCGCTCAGAGAAAAGACAAAAATGCCCTCGAGCCCACGTGCCCGGAAATCCGAAATTCTTGAAGATACATGCTACCCATAGCTCTACTAGTTCAATCATGCAATTTACTCTACATTCCATACTCAAATTCGTGGCTAAATTCCAAATTTACATTTTCTAGGTTTCTTAAAAAATTTCCCAAATTTCCTACCGATTTTAATGTTCAAATCCTTGAAAGATCACATATTTAACTTAGGAATGGGAAGAATTCACTTACCTAGTGATGCTTGCTGAAAATCCCCCTCTTGAAGCTCCCAAAATTGCCACACCAAAATGAGAGAAATGAAGAAATGGCCAAAAATCCGTTCTTAAAACACCCCACTGCCTCCAGCCATTTTCGCACCTGCGGTGCAATAGCCGCTCCTGCGGATCCGCACCTGCGGAAATTCCATCGCAGGTGCGGCTCTGACTCAGCCCAGCAACTCCCGCTCCTGCAATCCCTCTTCGCACCTGCGATTTCGCAGGTGCGACCAAACTCCCGCACCTGCGGTCCCTCAGCTCCAGCCCCAATCTCGCACCTGCGGTGCCCTTAGCCGCACTTGTGATAAAAGCCTAGCAGGTGCGATTACACCAGATGACAACAACCTTCATTCTTCTCCAACTTCAAATATTAATTCGTCAATTACCCGGAATCCACCTGGGGCCCCCGAGACCCCGTCCAATCACACTAACATGTCCCAAAACATGACACGAACTTGCTGGAGCCCTCAAATCACATCAAACAATGCCTAAATCATGAATCGCACCCAAATCCAATTCTTTAAGAACTTAGAATTTCAAACTTCTACATTCGACGCCGAAACCTATCAAACCACCTCCGATTGACCCCAAATTTTGCACACAATTCATATTCAACATTACAGACCTGCTCCAACTTCCGGAATCACATTCCGACCATGATATCAAAATTCCCACTTCCGGTCAAATTCTTCAAAAACCTTCAAATTTCTATCTTTAGTCAGACCCCAAAATGATCTACGGACATCCAAATGCACCTCTGATCGCGCTCCCAATTCCAGAATCACCTTATGGAGTTATTCCCAAACTCAAAATCCCAAACGAACATCACCCTCACTGATATGCACTTCAAGCCCAAATTCATGAAATCCTTCTAAAATGTTAACTTCCACAATATACGCTGAAACGCTCCCGGGTTATCCGAAAAGCGATCTGAACATATGCCCAAGTCCAAAATCTTCATACGAACCTGCTGGAACCTTCAAATATAGATTCGGAGGTTGTTTACTCAAAATTCCAATCTTAGTTGATTTCTCCAATTTAAGGCTTCTAAAATGAGAATTTTATTTCCAAATCAATTCTAAACTTCCTGGGATGCAATTCCGACTACGCCCAAAGGTCATAATACCAGAAACGAAGCTGATCACGACTTCAAACCGCTGAACGACGTGCTAGAGCTCAAAACGACAGGTCGGGTCGTTACATTAGGTCTATTTATGGTAAGAATTAAGCTGGTCCGTTAATCAAAAGTTATCAACGGTCCAAATTAAAAGAGGGATTGGGTCGGGTGGCGTTAAGGCATGGGCCTGGTATTTGGGCTAATTAAATGGGTAGGGGTCCGGATTTAATCAGGTGGGTTTGGGTTTAACTTGGGCTATGATTGAAAATTAGAAATGGCCATTAGTTAAATACCCACTAAAATAGCTAAATAATTAATAAAAATAGCTAGTAATTATAAAAAAATGAAATTAGTGCTAAATAACTGAAATTAAGGTAATTAACTAATATTAAAAATATAAAATGAATAATTATTGATTTAAATGGTATAAAACGTATAATTAGGCTATAATTGTAAAATTGCTGTAATTATAGCTAAATAATGCAAAATTGGCTAATCTATGAAATAATTAAATCCCAATAGGATAAAAATAGTATATTGAGCTGGGAAATAATTTGAAAATTATTTATAATACAATTTATGCATAATTATAGAGTGTAAAATACTGAATAATTTGGAAAAGAGATTAATAAAAATATGGAAGATTATGGAAAAATGCCAGTTACTATAAAAAGTGATTTTGTCGGTATATATGCAAATTTAAAAAATATTTTGAGGGAAAACTGGGTATCAACAACTGCCCCTCTTTAGCCGGGAAGGATGAAAGAGTTGTTGGGTAAAGATATGATGGCCAATTTTGACCAAGCAAAACGGTTTGAAGAGATTTAGGTCGCGCATTGGTTTCTGAGCTGCCTACATATCCCTGGATTTACAGGAATCAGGCCGTATGTAGTTCAGGAGTCATCAGCGAAGTATACCGATGGAGCTTTACAAGAACGAACACTATGTATGGGGTTAGGTGAATAAACCGCTTACGGGAATGGTTAGGAGAACTGGAACGGGACCGCTATTGCCAGGAAGACCTGCAAATAAATAATACGAGCATATATTGTGCATAATTTAAACATGATGCAAATTCCCGTTGGACCGTGAACACTGTCTTGGACGGTTGAGGATGACGTTTCTAGACCATGATGTCCTGGGCCATGAATTGCTTGATGCAGGATTCACAGGCCATGAAATGATGTTCTCGGGCCATGAGGATGGTGCCTCTGAACCATGACGCCTTTGAATAATGATATGCAAAATGATAAAAAGAGATCCCCAGGCATGACATGGTGTTCTCGGGCTATGAAGATGGTGCCTCCGAACGATGACGCCTTTGGATAGTTTGGCGATATTTCAGCCCATGAAGATGCAATAGTATGATGCTAACAAGATAGAGCTTAGTCTTGTGAATTAAAGGGGCAGAGCTTAGCCCGAAAGAAAGCATAATAAATAATGCTTGATACATCAGTCATTCTTGAAACGGTAAATTGGAGGCAGAGCTTAGCCTCGGAAGGCAGAATGGTAGCCTTATGCAAATGCAGGTGGAGGTAGAGCTTAACCTCAGAAGGAAGAAATATAGCCTTACGCAAATGCAGGTGGAGGTAGAGCTTAACCTCGGAAGGCAAAAAGGTAGCCTTATGCAAGATGTGAATGCAGATGGAGACAATGTTTAGTCTCGGAAGGAAGAAAGGTAGCCTTATGCAAGATGCTAATGCAGATGGAGACATCGTTTAGTCTCGGAATGCAGAAAGGTAGCCTTATGCAAGATGCGAATGCAGATGGAGACATCGTTTAGTCTCGGAAGGTAGAAATGTATCCTTATGCAAGATGTGAATGTAGATGGAGACATCATTTAGTCTCAGAAGGCAGAAAGGTAGCCTTATGCAAGATGTGAATGCAGATGGAGACAACATTTAGTCTCGGAAGGCAGAAAGGTAGCCTTATGCAAGAAAAATAAATGACGGTAGGATTTCTTAGCTGGTGATAGATTGCGACATTGTGATTATTGAGGGTATTGTGACTGCGGGGCATTATTTGTATTGATAATAGATGACGACAAGTATGATAGTTTTGCGGATTGTGATTTTGAACATGTTCGTGCTTTTGTGTGGACATCAAACTTTTGCATTTGCGATCATGATGAAACTTTAGACTTCTCTGTGTGTTTGTTCTTTGTGCCTGCATTCACAGAAAAATTGTGAGTTCTATAAAGGGGAGGTTTAGTTCCTATCCCTGCTGGCTTTACTTGACTCGTTCGGCTTGATCTAATGATACAGTCGGCATCATTAGGGGTAGTATTTGCTAAACAAGTTGTTTCAAGAATAAGCATGCATGATTTTTGTAAAAGTATAACATAAACATATAATCTAAAATAGTTTTAGATGAACCGACGACCGTGACACGGTTTGAGACATTGCAACCTCTCCTCGTACGGAATTTTGAGGGTCCTCCTCAAAATTCTGTCCCAGTTTGATGGGTTAACGTTTCTGACTGTTGCTCATGAGGCGATCGGCTGAACTTGCTTCGTAATTTTGAGGGTCCTCCTCAAAATTCTTCCCCAGTTTCCAATTGCGGGGGAAAATGAAATTTTTATTGAATTGTGACCGAGCCCATAGGGCTGCCTACATATTCCCTCTTAAACGGGAATCAGTTCAGGCGTAGTTCAATTTACATCATCATTGAGAAAGCATAAGATTACACATAGTAACGTTTGACTGCATCTGAATTGATTGGCCTTGGCCAGACTTCTCCGTCCATTTCTGCGAGTATAAGTGCTCCTCCTGTCAGTACCCGGTGAACTATATACAGACCCTGCCAGTTGGGAGAGAACTTCCCTTTGGCTTCGTCTTGATGTGGAAAGATCTTCTTCAGCACCAGCTGCCCTGGTGTGAACTGTCTCGGCTTGACATTCTTGTTGAAGGCTCTGGACATTCTGTTTTGATATAGTTGACCATGACAGACTGCATTTATTCTCTTTCCGTCTATGAGGGCTAGTTGCTCATAACGGCTCTTTACCCATTCTGCGTCGCTGAGCTTAGCTTCTTGTATAATTCTTAAAGATGGAATCTCAACTTCGGCAGGAATAACAGCCTCAGTACCATAAACTAGCATATACGGAGTTGCCCCTGTTGAGGTGAGAGCTGTGGTGCGGTATCCCAATAAGGCAAATGATAATTTCTCGTGCCACTGCTTGTGCCTTTCTATCATCTTTCTTAGTATCTTCTTGATGTTTTTGTTGGTGGCTTCTACAACTCCATTCATATGAGGTCTGTATGTTGTGGAATTCTTGTGTTTGATCTTGAAAGCCTCGCACATAGCTTTCATCAAGTCACTGTTGAGATTGGAACCATTGTCGGTGATGATTGACTCAGAAATCCCCAATCGACAAACAATACGGTTGCGGACAAAGTCTACCACGACTTTCATAGTCACTGCTTTGTAGGATGCTGCTTCGACCCATTTGGTGAAATAATCGATGGCTGCCAGAATGAACTTGTGTCCTTAGAGGCGGCTGGCTCGATTGGTCCAATAGCGTCCATGCCCCAGGCGGCGAACGACCATGGTGAGCTTGTTGCGTTGAGCTTATTTGGAGGTATTTTTATCATATCTGCGTGTATCTGACAGCGGTGGCATTTCCAGACATATTGGATGCAGTCAGTTTCTATAGTCATCCAAAAGTAACCAGCTCGGAGTATCTTCTTTGTCAGAACAAAACCGTTCATATATGGACCGTAGGTCCCAACATGAATTTCCTCTAATAGTTTTGATGCTTTTTTTTGCATCGACAAACCTTAATAACCCCAAATAGGGAGTCCTCCTATACAGGATTCCTCCGCTGTGAAAGAAATTGTTGGATAGTCTTCAAAATGTGCGTTTCTGAGTGGGATTCGCAAGCTCCGGGTGATCTCCTTTCGCCAAATACTCTTTGATGTCATGAAACCAAGGATTTCCGTCTGCTTCCTCTTCAACATGGGCACAATAAGCTGGATGATTATGGATCTTTATGGGAATAGGATCAATGAAATTCTTGTCCGGGTGTTGGATCATTGAGGACAAGGTAGCCAATGTCGACGAACTCATTATGGATTCTGGGGACATGCCGAAATTCCGTCTTTGTGAACCTCTTTCTTAATTCATGTACGTGGTGCAGATACGACAGTATCTTGGAGTTCTTGGTAGCCCACTCTCCTTGTACCTGATGTACCAGCAAATCTAAGTCACCAATCACTAACAGCTCCTGGACGTTCATGTCAATGGACATATTAAGCCCTAAGATACAAGCTTCATATTTTGTCATATTGTTGGTGCATGGGAATCTAAGTTTGGCAGATACCGGATAATGCTGATCGGTTTATGATATTAGGACTGCTCCAATGCCAATTCCCTCGAAGTTCGCTACTCCATCGAAGAACATTCTCCAACCGTCATAGGATTCTGTAATGTCTTCTCCTATGAATGATACTTCTTCATCAGGAAAATACAATTTCAGAGGTTCGTATTCTCCGTCTACAGGGTTCTCAGCAAGATGGTCTGCCAGTGCTTGTCCCTTGACCGCTTTCTGAGTCACATAGATAATATTGAACTCACTCAACAGGATTTTCCATTTGGCTAGCTTGCCAGTGGGCGTGGGATTCTGAAAGATGAACTTCAATGGATCCATCCTCGATATGAGATACGTTGTGTAGGCACAGAAGTAATGTCTCAACTTCTGGGATACCCAATTCGAAGCACAACAAATGCGTTCTAATAGAGAATATCTGGCCTCGTACGAAGTGAACTTCTTGCTGAGATAATAAATGGCTTGCTCCTTTCTTCCTGTTTGATCGTGCTGCCCCAGAACGCAGCCGAAAGCTCCATCTAACACTGCAAGTTAGAGTAACATAGGTCTACCTGGCTCAGGCGGTACCAAGACTGGTGGTGTTGATAGGTACGCCTTGATTTTGTCGAAAGCTTTTTGACAATCATCGGTCCACTTTGTTGCGGCGTCTTTCTTCAGCATCTTGAAGATCGGCTCACAGATAACTGTAGACTATGCTATGAATCGGCTGATGTAATTAATTTTCCCCAAGAAACTCATCACATCTTTCTTGTTCCTTGGCGGTGGTAGTTCTTGAATGGCTTTGACTTTTGACGGATCTAATTCTATCCCTCGGCAGCTGACAATGAACCCGAGCAACTTTCCAGCAGGAACCCCGAATGCACACTTCGCAGGGTTCAACTTTATATTGTATTTTCGCAACCTTTTGAAGAACTTCCTCAAATCTTCCATGTGGTCAGTGGATTTCCTAGACTTGATAATAACATCACCCACGTATACCTCGATCTCTTTGTGAATCATGTCATAGAAGATGGTGGCCATAGCCCTCATGTAGGTGGACCCTGCATTCTTCAGGACGAATGGCATCATCTTGTAACAGTACACTCCCCACGGCGTAATGAAAGCCGTTTTATCAACATCTTCCTCATCCATCCAGGTCTGATGATAACCAGCAAAGCAATCCACGAATTATTGTAGTTCATGCTTGGTGCAATTTTCAATCAAGATATCTATATTTGGCAAAGGGAAGTCGTCTTTCGGACTAGCCCGGTTGAGATCCCGGTAGGCGACACAGGCTCTGACCTTCCCATCCTTCTTTGGTACTGGCACAATGTTGGCTAACCATGTCGGGTACTCAACTACCCTAGGAACCTTGGCGTTGACCTGCTTGGTGACTTCTTCTTTGATTTTCAAACTCATGTCGGGTTTGAACTTCCTGAGCTTTTGTTTTACCGGTGGACACATTGTATTGGTTGGCAATTTGTGAGCCACAATAGACATACTTAGACCATTCATGTCGTCATACGACCAAGCGAATATGTCCTCATACTCCTTTAGAAATTCTGCATATTCTTTCTTTTCTGACGGTGACAAATGAATGTTGATTCGTGTTTCCTTGATGTTTTTTTAATCTCCCAGGTTGATGATTTCAGTCTCGTCCAGGTTGAACTTAGGTCTTTTTTCAAAATTCTGAACTTCTTTGACAATCTCGTCAGGTATGTCATCCTCTTTTGGATCTACGTCTGTTTGCTGCGTTGTCTCGTTGCATGTCACAGTGATCGGTTCATCAAGACAGGTAATAGTAATACTTTAGAGGTAAAGAAATGAGAAAAAAATGATAGCAATAAATATTGATTCATAAGAAAAATTCAAAAACGCTTTTGATAAACTGAACGATTGTTTTGAACATTGAAGATCTTATTGCAGGAAGTAAAATGCGAATAAGGAAATCATTTTGTAAAGAAAATAGTGAATAATGCTTGTTTTAGCCTTGCTACCCCGAGGCTCATCGGGCTTTGGTTGTCCTGATAGTCCGATTCTTGAGGTACGCCCCTCTGCTCACAGTCCGTATAGAAGGGCCTTCCTCCCCCCTCCTAGAGAATAACACCGCAATCCATATCACTGTCCTCCAGAAACAAGTTCCTCATTGCTGTAAGTGCTTCTTCTTTGTTTGATCCATAAATAACGTTGGCCTGTTGGAAGGTCTGCTTCATATGCGGTATTGGTTGTTCCAAAGGGTAATAGGGACCGCGCCATGGTGGCGACCAGTTTTTTAATTCTTCCCAAATGTATTCATATCCCAAACCAAAAGTGGTGTCGTGCTTCTTGAGTTTGATAGGTTTGGAGATCCCATGAAGGTCCTTCCGAGCCCTTTACCTGGCTGGTACCCTCGCCAATTCATCATACTTGCGATCTTGCTATCCTACCATTTATCTTTGTCGATAGTGTTGACCTGTTCAATGTGGTGGTAAGTTTCTCCACCCAACTTCTTTCTTCCTTCAATCACCGGAATAGTCTGGCGACTGTAAATAGGCTTGCTAGTTGCTACCGTCACCATGAATAATCACCTATTGGTGGTTCCACTCGAACTTCACTTCTGGATGTAGCGTTGATGCTACGGCCCCAGCAGCATGGATCCAGGGTCTCCCAAATAATAGATTGTAGGACGCTGGCACATCTATCACTTGGAAGTCCACCTCGAACCAGGTTGGCTCCATTTGCAGGCATAGGCTGATCTCACCAACGGTGGACCTCTGAGATCCATTGAAGGCCTTCACATTGATCGCTCCATCCTTTATCTCATGCAGCCCTTTACCCAATTTCTTGAGTGTTATCAACGGACAGATGTTAAGGACGGATCCCCCGTCAATCAGGATTCTAGTGATGAAATAATCTTCGCATTGCACAGTTATGTGCAGTGCTTTGTGACGGCCCAGCCCTTCAGGAGGCAGCTCGTCGTCATGAAAATTGATCTTGTGACTCTCCAACATTTGGCCCACCATATTAGCCATTTCTCCACTAGTGATGTTATTTGGCACACAGGCTTCGTTCAACACCTTCAATAAAGCATTCCTATGCGTCTCGGGATTCTGCAGCAAAGAGAGGATGGATATTTGCCCTGACGTTTTGTTCAACTGGTCGATGACCAAATACTCCTTGGCCTGTACTTTCCCCCAAAGGTCATTCGGGCCTGTCTCGATAATGGGAGGCCGATTGGAAGCCTTCCTACTGGTTTCAGCCAGATGTTCAGGGGTATAGACTCTACCAGTTCTAGTCATACCCTGCGCTGTAACAGCCTCTTCAGCCTTGACTTTGCCTTTCCTTCTCGCCTCAGCTGTATAGTCCCATGGTACATCATCTATATACAAAGGTGGTGTGGTCGATATCGCCACCATGATTGGCGCAACTACCCTCACTTCGAATGGAACATGTGCCTGGGGTGGCAAGACTGCAACCTCAAATGGTGCGGGTGCATTTTCCAGAGACACGAACTCAACTTCAATCGATACTGGTGTCTTTACAGGTGATGCTGCTTCAAACTCAAGAGACATGGACATATTTACCTTAGCATCCTCAGATGGTTGAATCTGGACTATGATCGGGTTGAGAGTGACGCAGGTCTCTTTGGATCATCGCCTCCTGCAATCAACCCGATTGATCCCTCGGGGTCCCAATCGTCCTTTATTTCAATCAAGTGGATGCCTCCACCCTTATGGTCTGGAAGAGGATTATTGCGGACGTTTGGAGTGGATTCCTTTGCCACGATGACCTTGTTGTCAATTAGGGTTTGTGTCTTGTCCTTCAAAGAGCGGCATTCATCGATGGTGTGCCCCTTCATGTCGGAGTGGTATGCACAGGACTTGTTTGGGTTGACCCATTGAGAAGGATTCTCAGGGGTTGCAGCAGGGATGGGGGTGACATAACCAACAGCCTTGAGCTTCTCATATAGCTGGTCGATGGGTTCAGCAATGGAGGTATACTATTTTGGAGGTCTGCGATCAAAATTAGGACGAGGTCTAGGGAAGTTTTGACGGGTAGGGGGTTATTGGTAATGGGATGGTTGGGAATTGTAAGTGTGGTAGACAGGAGCGGGTTGCGAGTATCTGGGTGAAGCAAGTTGATATGTCGGTGGTGGAGGTGATTGATAAGTTGGTGGTGGAGCTTGGTATGGGGGTGCTTGGTAATTTGGGGTTGGTTGATATGTGATGGAGGTGTTGGGTAAGTTTGGTATTTGAGTGGGGATTTGGTTCTTTGTGAAACCATCATGGCTCCCACGTCTCTTTTCTTAGACACACTAACAGAATGCAAAGCCTTGTTTGTAGCTTGCAAGGCTTAAAAATTTGTGACCATACCGCTCTTGATACCTTCTTCAATCCGTTCACCTAATTTTATAATGTCGGAGAACTTGTGGTTATCAATCATCATCAACCATTCATAGTACTGCGGGTCCTTGGAAGCTTCGGACCTCCAACGAGTAGCATACTCACAAAATGTCTCCGCGGGCTTCTTTTTCAAATTCTGGATATAGAACACGTCTGGTGCATTCTCTGTGTTGAACCTGAATATGTCCATAAAGTCTGATGCCATGCTCACCCAATTCAACCATTTCTTGGGATCTTGGGTGATGTACCAAGACAATGCATCTCCTTTCAAGCTTCTCATGAACAGCTTTATGCGGATCCTTTCGTCCTTCTCTACTCCGACCAGCTTGTCATAATAAGTTCTCAGATGGACTCTTGGATCACATGTACCATCAAACATTTCAAACTTAGGAAGTTTGTATCCATCGTGCAGTTCGACATCGGGCTGTATGCAGAGGTCTTCATAGTTCAACCCTTCAACTCCCTTAATTCCCTCGATGCCCTGAACCCAGCTGGTCAACTTCCTAAGTTCTCCGGCCAAGTTCTTGATAAGCAGGTCCATTTCATCGGACTCAGGTGTGTATGTGATATGGGGAGTAGAGTGTGGCATGGTCTCCACGTAGATGGGACTGTTATGGTGACATGGCGCATGAGTGTGGAAATGGTCATTTGTGGAGTTCTGAGGTTCTGGGATAGGTAGTGGGGTGTTGTTTGGAGTATGGAAGGCATTTCAATGTGTTGGAAGAGTTTGGTTCTTTGGTGGGGTGGTGTGATGATAAGCTGCGAGATGAATTTGCTGTTTTGGGATGTTTTGAGGAGGTGCAGGATTCTGGATATTGACGTCTGGGACGTTGAGGGAGAATGACAGGTTTTCTAGATTCCGAACTTGATCAAGCTCTTCTTGAAACTTCAACAATTTCCGTTCCAGCTGCGACACAGTTTCATTCTGAGGTCGAATACCCTGGCCTTCAGTGGCCTCTACCTGTTCAACCACATTCTCATTTCTGTTATTGCCTGAATCTTCCATTTTCTTTTTGCCTTTGTTCTTTCCTTTGGGAGGACTAAGAGGAGGAGAGGGTGGAGGGCCCCTGGATCTTGTAAGATAGGATGATGATTCCCGAGTGCACGAACTAACCTTTGGGGAGGGGAATAAATAGATAAAGAAAAAACAAAAACAAAAGTAATCAAGTCAGTGAGGATTATGAAAAGTATCATGGTATTTAAACACATACCGCAGGAATGTAAAGTGCGTCCTAATTTGGGGACCTCTTTTGTGCCCGATGTAGGCCTAGCGAAAAATTGATTTGGAGAACTTAAGATGCTAAATGCCTCATTTTATTGATTAGAAAATGGACGAACCTCAAAACGACACTAAATAAACAGGAAGTAAAGGTCACTAATGGCCATTGGCCTTATTACATTGATAAAGTAAAAGAAATACATTCCTATATACTTGGTTCCAGAAGGACCTTCCCCAGACTCGGCATTCTTGCTTCCTTCGTACAGCTCCCCTAACTCGCGAAGCCCCAACAACAGGTATGCTCTGGCTAGATGTCCTCCGTCAGTCCCTCCAGCCTTGTGACAGTCTTCAATCCTTTTGAGAAATTTTTTCT
This sequence comes from Nicotiana paniculata, assembly GCA_005239505.1. NCBI lineage: Eukaryota > Viridiplantae > Streptophyta > Magnoliopsida > Solanales > Solanaceae > Nicotiana > Nicotiana paniculata. Next base: position 1,101 of record ML312083.1, on the reverse strand, counting down.
CCAGCTCCCCTATGCCTTGCTCCAAATACCTTAACCTTTTCTTGGTGCTGATAGCCATATCCTTCCATTCCTCGATCATTTTCTTGTTAGACTCATGTATTTCGCGGTGCTCATCCTCACACTCATGGATCCTCTTGCGCAGTTCGTTGTTTTTTACTTGTGCTTCGGCCTTTTCATTTATAATCCTGTGGCCCTGAACGAACTCTGGCTCGCTCAGACCACCCCAATTTTCTGCCAACCAACCAGGATAGAAAGGGGTATAACCGGCTCTGGCTCAATGGTGTCCTTCTCCATTATAATCTTGCAGTTCCACATGTGATGGGCTTGGCAATTGTGAGGACTATCGTCATTCTGGAAGTCAACTCGAAGATGGATCATCTTGTCGACCCTGGGTATGACTTGCTTCCTACCCGCTTGCCTCATAACTCGAAGAGGGACGTAATGGTATGTTCCTCTTAGACCTATTAGTATTAGGAATGGTGCATCTCTGGAATGGGCGATGGACTCCTCTGTTGGAAACGAATCGAACATCCACTGTACTTGTTCTTCAGTCAGATTACCAAAGAGCTCGACCCATCCTTTGGCGTTCTCAGGCTGAGTAAACATGTCGGTAATGTAATTCATTCGCTTTGGGTGGTGGAAAGCGATGTGGTCATGCCAGACTCTTCGATGAACTTCTTGTCGGTACTCGCCCTTTTGGAGATGTTCCATGAGCCAAAGCTGAAGTAGTAGATTGTAGCCTTCGAAATGTCTTGCCCCTCGTTGACACTTTTCCAAGGCTCGATATATGTCTGCAATGATCATGGGCACAATACTAAAGTCTTGCCCATCTGTTCCTTCCATTAGTGTCTTGGTTACCATGGCCAATCTAGTGTGGATTCTCTCCTTTTTCATGGGAAACACGAACAGACCCAAGAAGCAAAACATGAAGACGAATACCCTACGATGGATGTGTCCCAAGGATGTGATGGCAAACTCGTCGTGGTAGGTACGGTATGATTTCTGTGTCCGTACCTCTCGTACAAGTAGTCAAAAGGAATGTATGACTTCTTTAAGCATACCAGTTCTGCATTCTTCTTTAGACCCATCATTTTGAGGAAA
>MDKI01097353.1:0-13490 GCA_005239505.1 Nicotiana paniculata | reverse complement strand
GGTTTTAACCGGTCTGGGCCGGGCCGGTTACGGGTCAACCCGGCCCGTTAGACACCCTTACTAGCATGCCTTATGTGTTGTACATGTAATCCCTGCCTGTAATATTTAAATTGCTAATATAATCGGAATCATAATTGAATATCTGAAGAAGATTAGAGTCTATTATTTTAATCATCTGAAAAGGGAATTGATTCCTCTGTGGATAATTGTACACCTAGTAGGGTTATATTATGGAATATCATTAAACTTGGCAAATGAGTTTCAAAACAAAGATTTAAAAACTATATTTCATGTTCCTTTAAGAAGGATTTTTACTACTTTCCTGAATAACAACTTTCTTGATAAAAATGCGGATTTGTTATGTGAATATGTGTACATATGAGCACCTGAGTCGCAGGTATGATTCGCGAGCAGGCTAGCCTTATTATTTTTATGTTGACTGCGTCGCATGATCGATTCGCGAGCGGGAAAAAGTAGATGCATCTATAATTCGAGCCGTTCGACCCTTCGGCAGTACACAATCTATTATTGTAAGTCCGCGCCGTTCGACCCTCAGCATTGCTTGCACATGATATTTACTGCGTAGTTGCTATGATTTTGCCTGATTACTGGCATGAAATATTAAGTTGTCAATTGAAATGACATAGATTAAAGTTATTAAAAATATTTTGGAAGAAGTTGTTCCTTCCCGTCGATTAATTGTTATTTGATTAAATCACCCATGTTGGTTAATTGTTATTAATATGACGAAGATATAAAGTGTTAAACGTGAACGGTGTTGAAAATATTAAATCCTGATTTTAATAAATTGCCTATGATAATCATACTTGGTGTCATACTTAAATATTCTAAATTTCCCTTTAGTAAGGGTCTAATTTGAGCTCTCGTCACTACCTCTCTGAGGTTAAGCGGGCAACTTATTGAGTACACATTATTTTTGTACTCATGCTACACTTGTTGCGCATTTAATTGCACAGGTACTTTCATATCAATGTAGAGGATATGGAGACTTAGGCGAGCTTCATCCTCTGGAGGAGATCTGTAGTTGACAGAGTGTCCCGCGTACTATATTAATTTTTGTTTTAAATTTCCTTGTCCAATTTGTCTTTCAGACAGGCTTTGTAATGATTTGTATAAATTCTTAGAAATTGCTCGTGTACTTGTGACACCGGGTTCTGGGATGTGTTGGGTTATATTTGTTAAAGTGTAGTATTCAAACAATTGTTTTTAACTAACAGATTTTTACTTGGTTAATATGTAATAAAGTGAAAGGAAATATTTTCATAAATGTTAAAACCGAAAAGTTATTTCAATTAATTAATGATTTGGCTTGCTTGACATTGGTGTCCGGCGCCATCACGACCTTATGGATTTTGGATCGTGACAACATGTTATCAGAGCTCTAGGTTCCCGTAGGTCTCACGAGTCATGAGCAAGTCTAGTAGAGTCTTGCGGATCGGTACGGAGACGTCTGTACTTATCTTCGAGAAGCTACAAGGATGTTAGTAGTACTTCCCTTCTTGATTCCTCATCGTGCGATTCAATTCACTTAAGGCTTATGCCTAAGTTTATTCTTACTTAATCTTACGCATCGCCAAGCGCTTGCTATGAATCAAGAATTTGAGGAATTGAAATGGTGCTACGGATGTAATTCGAGATGTTTCCATGTGTAATTGGTTCGGGCTGTTGTTATGGACCTGCAAAATAATAATATGTTGTTTCAGCTCAGTAGTTGTGTTTCTGAGAGCGTTAAGGCTATGCTCAGGTAGTGATGATGATTGCGATTGGTTATCGTGTGATGTCGATATGATGATAGAACGATTTCCCGTATGTTGAAGATGATGAATGGTTTGAAGGGATGTCTTCTCAGAGTGTGATTTCGAAACTTTGGTATTTTAGTTCCGGCATAAGAAAGGCATTTGGGTTAGTAATGGTTCGGTTGGGGTTGATAAAGTAGTAAGACTGGGTGTCTTCAAGTGAGGTGGGATATGCACCTGTGACGTGTAGTCATCGTCATTGATCGAATGGAATGTGTTAAGTTTGGCGGTGATATGGTTTCTTTGGTTGTGCGCGGTCAGAGTATTGAGAAGTATTATTGAAGAATACGGTTGGCAGAGATCGTGAGGTGCAGTGGTTCAGTACTGGATACGTGTTGATAACGAAGGTAGCTAGAGAAAGATGATCTTCAAAGAGTATGAAGTCGGGGTGATCTGCTGGATTGAGAGCTATAGAGAATGGTCCAGGAGTGAGGCTAGGTGGTGGTTCCATTTCTAGGAGGCCAGGTGTAAGAAGCGGAAGTCGAACAGTCACAAAGTGGGGGAGCGGCAACATAGCTTGGAATGTGAAGATATTGTCGCGCATCTAATGGATGTCCATGAGGAGCGGACGGACCAGTAAAGTTGGTAAATGAAGTAGGGCGTAGGATGGGGTATTAAAGTCAGAGAGAGCATGCATTTCAGCGTCATTGGAAGGTATCAACAGGTGATTTCCACAGGTGGGTTATCTTCTGTGAATAGGTTGGCGATGGCGGGGTTCGGAGGTCTTGGTGATGGGTTTTAGTGGCTATTCGGTAGGAGGCGGAATACGTGAATGATGCTAGAGAATTTGAATATTTAGGGAGTGCTAGCAAGAGGATCTGTAAGAATTGGATGGATTGGTAAAGATAGATCGCATTATCAAAGGAGAAAGGATCTCGGCAGGGTCTAAAGGGGTTCAAGGAGTAGCTTCGAGCTAAGTGGGGGAGTCCCACCATCTACAGTGGGATTGTAGGGTTGTCTTCTCATTGGGTCGCGGATTGTCGGCGTGCCGACAAGTTATTTCAGCTTAGGGAAAGGAGTAAAATGGCGACTGTGCATGGAATTTGAGGAATGTGTGAAAGAGTCGGCCCTGTCAGATCAGGGATAGGCTTCGGAAGAGTCAGAATTTATACTTAAGGCGTAAGTGAGTTGTCAGGATAGTGCTTCGGTCGCGTGGTTCCTTGAAAGGGGCGTTCATGTGCTAGAAGAGCCTTGGAGTTGATTGCATTCGGGGCCAGTCAGAGTGGGTGACTCTCAATAGCGGTCCTACTGAGTTCAAAAGTCAAGAATGCGGTGTTTAAGGGTTTCAGGCAGTAGTATGATCGAGAATCGAGCTTTTGCAGAGTAATTTCTGAGAAAGAGGAAGATGGTTGGAATGTTCTAACATGTTTCAGCATGCATGATAGTATTGGAGGAGTGAGAGAAATAAACTCTGGATTGTAGAAAGATTATCAAGAGGGTATGAGATGGGTTGCGGGGTTTAGGCAGCATAGTCTCGTGAATCAAGGTCACTCGGGATGGGTGACGGTTGAGTTTGCTATGAGTTGAAGGAAGTTGCTAGTGTTTCTGAGGAAAATTGAAGATGATTAAACGCAAATAGATCGATTAGCCATGGTTGAAATGGCACATTTTCGGTAGTGATCAGTTCCTTTGATATGATCAAGCTATGCACGTGGTTTGTTCCGGTGTGTGCGAGGCTTGTCGGCCATCGTAACGGATTTCATGTGGGAGCATTTGAGTGTTATGGCCTGTCAGGTGTAGGCGCATCCCAGAAGGGTTATGGTGGAATAGACTACTACTTAACGATTTTCATGTTGGGTGATTGTGGGAATTCACTCGTGTGTTGTGATGGTTCTCTTGAATTGAGTTAAGTAAAAAGGTTTCTATATGATGAAGTGTTCACCCTATTGGTGGTTCAGAAGGTATGATGGAATTCTTGCACTACCTCATATTGGCATAGTACGTGCGGTAAGAAATATGTAACTGGGAGTGAGAATCGAGATTGCGGTTCGGTGTTAATAAGTATGTCATGAGCTCGGAAGAGCAAGAAGGAGTGATTTGAAAGTTCAGAGTAAGCTGGTGTTATCTTCAGTGTCACCTGAGATTTGATATTCAGTGGAAGAGGCCTTGTACCCTTGATATGGGTTCTTGATTTGTCTTTCAACATAGTATGGCCAGTGGTGGATGGGCAGACTTATTGCCTTGTGTGGAAGGTCATGGAAGCATGACCGCGAAAAGATTTTATAAAGTGTGACATGTAGTCACTTGATGGATTGAAGATTTGGACTGAGTTCAAAGAAGTGCAATGTTGTTTATTTGAAAAGTTATGCCTGAGAGGCGTTCAGTTCATTTGGTTATGGATTGTGGGGTGTTTGTCCCGGCTATGATGGTTGTTCTTGCATATTATGAGAGAAAGTGGGTTAATATGGACCCAGTTAAAAGCTTTTAGCTTAGTTAGTGCGAGCTAGGCAGACTCGATCTTTGTGGATGGATTTAAATATGATTATGGGCTCTGTATGAGCCAGGAATGTTCATTTCAGTAGGGCGCTTTTCATGGAAAGTCATTAGAACAACGGATGTTGTTCCGTCCTCGTCAAATTCGTGTGTTATTATGATTGTGCCGTGTGAGTTGTGAAATGACTTGATAATTTCCTATGTGTTGAGGTCCCTCGTAGTGGGGATGTTATGTGAGTAGGATAGCTCTTGAGATCCAGAGTTTATATATATATATCGCACCCCAGTTGTGCTTGAGTTTTGTAGCCTACGACTTTATTAGTCTCCCTCGTACTGTATTTATTTTCGTTTTAAATTTCCTTGTCCAATTTGTATTTCGAACAGGCTTTGTAATGATTTGTATAAATTCTTAGAAATTGCTCATGTACTTGTGACACCGGGTTCTGGGATGTGTTGGGTTATATTTGTTAAAGTGTAATAATCAAACTATTGTTTGTAACTAACAGATTTTTACTTGGTTAATATCTAATAAAGTGAAAGGAAATATTTTCATAAATGTTAAAACCGGAAAGTTATTTCAATTAATTAGTGATTTGGCTTGCCTGACATTGGTGTCCGGCACCATCACGACCTTATGGATTTTGGGTCGTGACACCCATTTAACCTATACCCATATTTTTAGCATTATTTAAGTTATACCCTAATTTTTACAACTTCAGGCGCCGCCTTCCTGATACCTGTGCAAAACTTCAGCTTATTAGTGCTAAAGTTTTTACAAATTAACTAAACAACTTCAGCATCTTCTGCTGAAGTTTTTTAAAAAGATTTATGACAAAACTAATTAATCCAGGACAAAACTTCAGCTTAATTAGCGCTGAAGTTTTTACAAATGAATTAAATAACTTCAACATCTTCTGCTGAAGTTTTTCAAAAAGCTTTATGACAAAACTAACCAGGACAAAACTTCAGCTTATTTAGTGCTGAAGTTTTTACAAATGAACTAAATAACTTCAGCATCTTCTGCGGAAGTTTTTGAAAAAGCTTTATGACAAAATTAATTAATCTAGGACAAAACTTCAGCTTATTTAGTGCTGAAGTTTTTACAAATGAACTAAATAACTTCAGCATCTTCTGCGGAAGTTTTTGAAAAAGCTTTATGACGAGACTAATGAATCCAGGACAAAAATTCAGCTTATTTAGTGCTGAAGTTTTTAGAAATGAACTAAATAACTTCAACATCTTCTGCTGATGTTTTTGAAAAAGCTTTATGACAAAATTAATTAATCTAGGACAAAACTTCAGCTTATTTAGTGCTGAAGTTTTTACAAATGAGCAAAATAACTTCAGCATGTTCTGTTGAAGTTCTTGAAAAAGCTTTATGACAAAACTAATTAATCCAGGACAAAACTTCAGCTTATTTAGTGATGAAGTTTTTACAAATGAACTAAATAACTTCAGCACTTCTGCTGAAGTTCTTGAAAAAGCCTAGAATGCTGAAGTTTGTCTGATTGCCTTTGCTACTTCAGGCCCGTATTCCTGAAGTTTATGCAAAAGTGGGTACGCTTGTACTTTTTTTTTGCAAAGAGGGTATAAGTTAAAACGTGAATCAAAAGCGGGTATAGATGCAAAAGCCTCGTAAATCAAGGGTCATCATACTATTTGTTGTCAAAATTGAGTATAAGATTTGGAATCAATTTCCAAGGTATGTCTAAATCCATATTCCTAAAAGTCCTTACTTTGACAAATAGCCACTTTGTTTCGAAAGCCAAAATTTTAAAATTAACCCTATTCTATTGGTAAGTATAAGTGTTATAAATCCATTATCTAACACGCTTTAAATTGTATAGATATTTTTAAAAGGCTTTTCTCTCAATAAAATCTACGTTTTCGTACAAGGTATATATACTACTTCAGTTTCACGAGTGATAAGTTTTAAAACATAACATGAGGTAAGCCACACACGTTAAGATATAGACATTTATTTGTAACAACCTAATGTAAGTCCTATGGATCTATCTCAGGTAGATTCTAGGGGGTATCGAATACCTTTCCTTTAGAAGAACAAGAACCCTTACCCAAATATCACTGGTTAGCAGACAAATAGGATAATGATCTTAAATATTAAATAGGTACCCTAGTATACCTTTAAATATTATGTGGCAGCTCTCTTTTATCATAAACAGGGAAATCACTAGTTGAATCTTGTTTTGACTTGTGCAAAATAAGGTGCAACAAAGGGTATGGGTGGCACTAAGAAAAATGTGTCCTCTTCTATCCCTGTAGTAGCTCCTCCTATAGAAGGAAGGACTTTAAGGAGCTAGAAGAAGCAAAGTGAGGCAAATTTAAATAATGCCTTAACTGAAGGTTCCCAGAAGGCTAGTAGAAAAGAAGAATGTTGGCAAACCGAGTGAATCTACTCAAATTGAGGAGATAGATCTGGTTCTTCAAGACGAAGATGAGGTTGAGGATGTGGAGGTACCCACATCCATTGCCGAAAAGAGAAGAAGAAGTCTGAAGAAAAAGAGGCTGCGGCAGAAGGATTAGTTGTGTACAAAAGAACCAGGTCTGCTAGAAAGAGCAAGAAGGTTCAAGTTGTAGAAGAAGATGATGAAGAAGAGACTGATGAGGAGGAGGAATAGCATGTAAAGTTCCAGAAGAGAACCATTTTGAAGGGGAGACTTCTTCGTGATGTGGAGAAAGAAGGGATGGTCCAACTACTGGAGATGTTGAGGTTACAAGGCTGGAAGGACATGGTCCTTCAGAATAAGGGTAGATTGGCTAGGACTGAAATTTGTGAGTTCTTTGGGAATTGTAAGGTAAACGAAGGAAGGGTCACTAGTGAAGTCAAGGGGGTTAAGATAAGCTCTGATGACAAACGTTTTGAGGAGATTCTGTGTATACCTTCTATGGGGGTATAATGATTATACAAAGCTTAAATGACCTAGTCTAGATACTCTTCCCACTTCTTTGGATATCACAAGACATTTTGCAAACAATGATTTGGAAGAAAAACCTATAGTTGTGTATAAAAGTGAGATAAAGACCTTGTACAAAGTGCTTTTCAAATTTATGAATAAGGTGGTTCTTCCTAGGCAGGAGAGGGGGCATCACGTTACCTTCTTGGACCTGGTCCTTATGGAATTTTTAGACAGTATGAAGTAGATTAATTAGCCAAGATACATGATCCAGCTCCTTCATAGCGTTGTCTATGGCACTGGTACTCATTCCATTTCTTATGGTTTCATCGTAACTGTTATTCTTGCATCTTTCAGGGTTCCTCTTAGGAAATGGGATGTCTGTAATAGCAAGGACTACTTTGGGTTGAAACTTTAACTAATTGTGACTATCAAGTCCAAATTGCTACAAAAGAACCTATTTCGTCCAAGAGGGTACCTAAGAACAACAGAGCTAGGGAACTGGAGCAGGAAACTACAGTGAAAGATGCTGAGATTGTGTAAAGACACAGCCACTCATTTCGTGCATTGTACCCCTTCCCATATTTACTGTTTCTTCTATGTTCATGTGTGGCTATGTGATTTGCTGGGGAGGTTGGTTTTGTTACGAGGATGCTTCGGAGGAATTGGGAGACTTAGTCCCAAGGTTAGAAGCTTAAGTTGGAAGAGTTGATCAGAGTTTGGCTTTTGTGTAAACGACTCGAGAATGAAGTTATGATAGTTCTGATAGTTCTGTATGGTGATTTTGGTCATATGTGTAATTTGGGATTTGGAGGTCCGTAGGTCATTTTGACTTGGATTGACAAAAGTTGGAAGTTGAAGGTTTGGAAGGTTGATAGGTCTAACCGAGAGTTAACTTTGTTGATAGTGGGTTCATATTTTGGTTATGGGAGTTGGAATAGACCCTTTGTGTCATTTGAGACTAGTGTACAAAATTTGAGGTCATTCGAAGTTGATTTGATATGGTTAGACATTAGTTTTAGAATTTGGAAGTTCATTAGTTTCATTAGGCTTTAATTGTGGTGCAATTCGTGATTTTTATATTGTTTGATGTGATTTTAGGCTTTGAATAAGATTGTAATGTGTTGTAGGACTGGTTGGTATATTTGGATGGGGTCTTGGGAGCCTTATGGGTGTTTAGGATGGTTGTCGGATGCATTTTGGACTTAGAAGAACTACTGAATCTGTTCTTCTTATTTCTTTATTGGTGATCGTGATCGCGTAGAGTTATTGCTAGCAAGTGAGTCTTTGTTCTTCGCATTTGTGACGAGATGGATGCGTTCGCAAAGCCTTGGGCGTTTGTTCATTACGAACGCGAGTGATGAGACGTGTTCGCGTAGAAGGAAGGGAGGGCCTGGGAATGTCACACATTTGTTCCTCGCGATCGCTTGGCTAGGTCCGCGATCACATAGCTTTTGGGTGTCTGGCATCGCGTTCGTGATGAAATTGTCGCGTTCTTGTAAGAGGATTGAGAAGCTTGTGAACTTTGTTCTTTGCGATCGCGAAGAATTTTATGCGATCATAAAGGGATTTACCCGATCGAGAAAGGTACACACCTAGGTAGAAGGTTTAAAACTCCATTTCGAGGGTTTAGTTATTATATCACATTTTTGAGTTAGAGAGCTCAGTTTTGGAGGAGATTTTCAATATTTGGATCGGGGTAAGTATTTTGACTCATTTTGTTTTTTAATTATTTCATGATTCCATCTTTGTTTTTAGCATTTAATTGGTGAATTGAAGTGAAGAAACATGGGTTTTTGTAAAACCTTCCTAAAGTGAAAATGGAGGATTTGAAGGTCGAATCGAGGTCGGAATTGGTGTGGTTGGACTCGTAATTGAACGACTGTTCAAAATTTATGAGTTTGACCGGGTTCCAAGGTGCGGACCCATAATTGACTTTTTTATTTTTATAAAGATCAAAAATTTATTGTTTGAAGTTGTTTCCTACGGCGTTATTTCATGATATTAAGTTGTTTGTGAATAGATTCGAGTTGTTCGGAGGCTGATTCGCGTGTGAAAGGCTTGTTGGAGTATTTATTTGCGCATTTTGAGGTAAGTAACATTCATAAACTTTGAATAGAGAGTAACTATTCCTAGGAACCCTATTATTATGATGTGTTGGGGTGACACACATACTAGGTGACGGGCGTGTGGGCGTGCACCAAAAAAGTCTTTATCCGGATTGGTTTTTGTTTGTATTTCCATCATGTTCTATTTTATCCATATTTTTATTACTTGTTAGATTAATTGAGCTATGATTCATGTTAGAAATCATATTTTGTCTATTTGGTTATTTGATTAAGAAAATATGAGGCTATTTTTGTTGTTTTGGATTATCTAATTTAAGTGTAATTATACACTCAGACATATTTCTTTATTCGCATATCATATCTCAGTCTATGTTCATCATTCATTATTACATATTATGTTATAATTGTTTTCCATATAAAGTGTTGTTGGGTTGAGTGATACGATATTGTGAGCCCTTGAGACTTGAGAGGTTGATGATTGAGGTGGGCCTTAGAGGTGTGTTGAGAGTGTTATTGTGGATCGGGCTGCACATCACAACATGCCATTGATGTTGGGCATATTCTTAATGTTACTTTACTCATTTTTTAACCGCCTTTTGGTGCTATGTGATCTTTAAAATGCCCAACATGTGTTAGTTATTAGTTTAATGATTCATTGAGTTGTATGTGATAATTTAGGATGTTTAGCGTGCAAAAATATGAAGAAAGGATGCTCCTTTATAGGAGAAGAGGTGGATGTGTCGCATCCAACCTAGGAAAAAGGGTATTTGGTTCATCCATGGAAGTGAATTTGGGAGAAGGCATCCACCTTAGCATCCGCAGAAGTTCAAGTTGAGGCGGACGTGGAGAATCCACCTCAACATTAATCCCTGAAGCTGATTCGGAATAGGAAAAGGAAAACTTTGGCCCATGACTTCTTTAGGCAATATATAACCAAAAACGCCTCTTTTAGGTCATAAAAGACATAGGGAAAGGGAGAAAAGTCATTACAGAGTTTGGAAACCACAGAGTTTGTCTTGAGTTCTTACTTTTTCCTTCTTTTATTGATTTGTATGTATTCTTGGGAATTATTTGAGATTGCTACCATGACTATGAATAGCTAAACTCACTCGTTCTACGGTTATGATTTTACATGATAGTTGATTTCGAATATTGATTTGACGAGTTAATTTATCATATTGGGTTGTTTATTCATATCTTGAGTTTAATTATTTTACTCCCTAGCTAACAATGAAATATTGTATATGAATATTGAGTTGAATTGAAAGAGGTAATTCTTGATTGCAATAGGATTGAATAGAGCGCGATCTTGAACCTAGTCATTGGGAAATTGATTTCCGAATACGGATAGAAATATACCTATTTGCCGTGCTTAGTCATTGTGCAAGAAATTGCAATGCGTTCTTTTTATCTCTACTCTCATAGGAGAATAGGGGTTAGAGTAAATTGAATATGCGAGTAGAAGTTGTTGAATTTCTACAAATATTTTTATCCTTGCAGGTTAATAACCCAGATAAATTAATAAGTCGAGTTGATTGACAAATTCAATAGGTTTTACTAGCCTGCCATAAACTTGGAATATTATTTCTCATTGTATTAACCCTTTGTGTTAAGTGTCATAATTAATTAGTTTTTATTTTAATCAAAGCTCCAAGTGGTAGAATCATTAAGCAAAAATCACCTTGACATTGTTCTTGACTCGATAAGTTAGAATTTTCTTGATTTAGTTGATAATTGATGGCTAGTAATCATGGGAACGATACTCTACTCACTCTTTATTACTTGATTGACCGCGTATAATTGCGTTTGAAATTTAAGGAAACATGTTTTTGGCACTGTTGCCAGGGACTTAAAGGCCGAATTTGTGTTCTAAATGTTGATGGGTTGAGAGATTTGATCTTTGAGGAGGTCACAACTCATGCTATTCCATTCACCCATTTTCATGAAGATGTATCGTGACTTGAAACATAAGACATATTGTTGCTTATGTCTCTCGGTGTCACGACCCAAAATCCATAAGGTCGTGATGGCGCCGGACATCATTGTTGGGCAAGCCAATCATTAATTAATTGAAACAATTTCCTGTTTTAGCATTTATGAAAATCATTACCTTTCACTTATTACATAATAACTAAATAAAATCCGTCAAGTAAATACAATGGTTTAAATGTTGCCTGTTTAGCAAATATATCCCAAACACATCCCAGAACCCGATGTCACAAGTACATGAGAAATTTCTAAGAATTTATACAATCATCACAAAGCCTGTCCGAAATACAAATTGGACAAGAAAATTTAAAATGAAAATAAATACAGTATGAGGGAGGCTCCGTCTGCTGAGGATCACCTCCAGATGGTGCAGTTCGCTTAAGTCTCCAAACCAGCCATGTCACTATGAAAGTACCTGTGCAATAAAAGTGCACAACAAGTGTAGCATGAGTACAAAAACAACGTGTACTCAGTAAGTCACCCGCCTAACCACAGAGAGGTAGTGACGAGAGGTCGAATTACACACTCACTAAGGTCCAGCAAATTAATTTAACAACACATGAAAATAAAAGAAAATACTAGAAGTAAACAAACAGTTAACACTTCCTCATTTTCCCCCAAACATTTTAAATAAATAATTTCCTATTTGTTTTCCCCCAAATATGTTATCACTTTAAAACTCCATGAAAAACACTTAATGATTTAGCATGCGCATACGGGATAAGGACAACTGGCCTGAGCCGTCATAATAATCGACTCTGTGCACTGCCGAGGATCGAATGGCCCGTACCATAAGTGCACCTCTCAATAAAATAATCATTTCTATGCACTGCCGAAGGTCGAACGGCCCGAACCATAAGCGCATCTCTCAATAAAATAATCATGCCTATGCACTGACGAGGGTCGAACGACCCGAACCATAAGTGCATTTCAAATCCGCTGTGGCGTATACCTGCTCCCATGAGAATGGGGGAAATAATACTCCGCTCACGGAATGTAAATTGCGAAGCGGTCACATGCAGTCATGCACAATCAACAGTCGAGCCGAATACGCCGGGAAAACAAGTACCCAAGTAAATGACAGATTTCTCTTTAAAAAAAAACCACAGAATAGTATTTAAATTTGTACCCAACTGTAGAGTTAACAAATCATTGAATATCTCATCTTGACTAGAATCATCACCTTATTACCAACTTGAATTGTGGTATTTGTTCTTTAATATACACTTTACATAATTGTATCGCACTGATCCCTTATCCGAAAATCTCGTCTCACACAGCATGAACTACTCAGACAACAAATCACCCAAACATGACCAACAGCCTCACATGATATCACATCGCGCCAATAGGCCATAACTCGAACATGATAATAAGAAACGACTTAGGAAGGGACTATTCAACTCATGCAACTGAGATGAACTTTTCTCAGAATAAGAAATAAACATAGGAACCTTACTCATCATCACACTATTGTCGCGTGCAACCCGATACAAATAGCATACCCGTGGCGGCGTGCCACCCGATACCATCATAAAACCCACATAAGGAAATATACACGGAGCTGAATTGCTCGCTATTACACATTACCAAATATCGGTCACAAGCACGCTAAGTGCATAATACCATCCTGGGGAGACTGATAAAGCCATATGCTTGCAAAACTCAAGCACAACTGAGGTGCGATATACATATATACTTTGGATCTCAAGATCTGTCCTGCTCACATAACATCCCCACTATGCGGGACCTCAACACATAGGAAATTATCAAGCTGTTTCACAACTCTTATGGCACAATCATAATATCACCTGAATTTGACGAAGACGGAACAACACCTGATATCCCAACACCCCTCCTTGAGGAGCGCTATACTGAAATGAACATATCTGCCTCACATGAAGCCCATAATCATATTTAAATCCATCCACAAACATCGAGTCTACCTTGCTCGCACCAAACTAAGTTGATAGCTTTACCTGGTTCCATATTAACCCACTTTCTCTCATAATACGCGAGAACAACCATCATATGTGGGACAAACACTCCACAGTCCACAACCCAATGAACTGAATGCCTTTCAGGAATAATTTCTCAAATAAACAATATTGCACTTCTTTATACTCAGTCCAAGTCTTCAATCTATTAAGTGACTACATGACATACTTGTACAGTATTCTCGTGGTTACACTCCCATGACTTTCCACACCAGCTAACAAATCTGCACATACGTATCACCGACAACACTAATACTGCACAACTGATGC